>CAKNUP010000014.1:0-188125 GCA_931305995.1 Torulaspora indica | reverse complement strand
AATTATATGTCTATTCTTGGAGAGCAGTAGAGCTTAAAAGTTCTTGTCGACTTTACAAGTTTACGCGTTGTCAAATCAGCTGCTAACGCGTCTGGCTCTCGACGGGCGTTCGCAAAGAACTCACGTTAGCCAAAAGGTTCTTGAACAGTCGATGGGAGTCGCCGCCTCTGGCGCCTCTTTAAGCGTTGTCGGACCCTCCCAGGCCTCATCGTACCTCTCAAAGACGCTATTGATGCCGAACTTCGAAACTTTACAACTTCAAAGCATTCGTTCTCTTCGACTTTGAGCTCTGGCCCTCTGATGAATTAAGACCTTTGGATTTGATAGCAGCAGTTTACTTTCACCTTTCCGCTTGCAATGCTTAGCCATTGTAGGCTTCAAGAGCATCACCATTAGTTCTCCTGAAATTTAACTTCAAATATAGTATTTCGTTATACGCAAGTCATCATATTGATTTACTGATGTTCATATTTCGGCGACAGGCTAACAAATAAGCTATCGTCAGCAAGATGGTATCAAGCTCATTGATCAAAAATGCTTGAGCTAATCTAGTGTAATCTTAAGCTTCAATAATCGCTACCGAGAGCATTGACCTTACTCTTTGCAGATGCATAGGAGTCCAGAGCGTGCAAGGTGTCCAGCAATTGACTTATGTTTGGATACTCTTCCTTCTGCGCAAGCCCTAGTTCGAAAACAAGCCACAGAGGATAAGAAATCAAGATATCTGCTCCACTCAGCTTCCCTCCAACCAGGAAACCTTGATTCTTGCCAATTTCAGACTCCACATAATCAATTTGGTTCTTCACCTCTCCGGCCGAATACTCACTGCTAATCCTATCGGTCACCGGGGCGACCAGATACGAGATTGGGAATGGGACAGGAGCTTTCTTCGCCATTGAGAATATAAGCTCCATCATCAGAGGTGGCTGAAGCGACCCTTCGACATAATGCAGATAGTATTGAATCTTTTCCGCCATTTCAGGATCGTCATTCTTCAGGATACCATCAGTATCGAAATTGCTCAAAATATACTGAAAGATGTAACCAGACTCAGCCAGAACCTTCTTCTCCCCGGTAGTACGGTTCTCCAGCTCAAGCAAGGGAGCTACGCCCAGCGGGTGGACGTCCTTCAGCTCTGCAGGCGCACGGTAGTTCTCACCTCTCTTGTGACTCACAATCTCGTAGTCTAGTTTCAATTGTTCAAGAAGGAAGAGAAGCCTGAAGGCTCTCGACTCGTTTAGCCAGTGAACTCTAATCAAAGGAAGTGACATTCGAGCGGTGAGATAAATTAAACAGTGTTGGCCGCTACTTCAAGACCTAAGAGAGTTCCAGCCCTCACGGGGCCCTAACTTATATACTACCTGAGCAGGTCAAAACTAGGCGTGGGTAATCGAACCAATCTGCACCTTGATTCGCTAAGCCGCTACTTACCAAGACTATGTGATTAGAGCCCAAACGCACGCCCCGCTTGAAAAATGTCGAAGTGTCAGTGAAAAAAACAGGACCCTGAATTACAATAAAAAAAAAAAACCATACAAAAGGGTGCCAATCCAATGTCAGATCCATCTCAATTCCAGTCTCTTATTTCTAGGAATCTACTGAGGAGTGAAGCTGTTTATTACAGGCATCGCCACCTAAAAACTCGAAGAAAAAGGACCACTTCATCTAGAAATGACAGAATTAGAGGAAAAATTGCTCGTAACAAGCAGCTATGGTTATGTTAATGTTGATCAAGGTGTTAAAATTTGGTATCGTAGCGCTGGAAAGTTAGGGGCGCCAACAATTTTATTATTGCATGGATTTCCCACTTCTTCTAATATGTTCAGGAACTTGATTCCATTGTTGGCTTCAAAGTTTCGTGTGATCGCTCCTGACATTCCAGGTTTTGGGTTCACTGAGTATCCAGAAAATTATGAATTTACCTTTGAAAATTTGACGAATTCCATTGAGCAATTCGTGGAGACACTCAAGATTTCAAAATTCTCAATTTATGTCTTTGATTATGGTTCGCCAGTTGGCTTT
Organism: Torulaspora indica; assembly: GCA_931305995.1. Classification (NCBI taxonomy): domain Eukaryota; kingdom Fungi; phylum Ascomycota; class Saccharomycetes; order Saccharomycetales; family Saccharomycetaceae; genus Torulaspora; species Torulaspora indica. The sequence continues at coordinate 186,103 of CAKNUP010000014.1, read as the reverse complement.
CGTTTGGCTCTCAGAAAGCCCTCATCTATTACCGGTTTGGTTACCCAAAACGGGAATGCTTATGAGGTCGGCCTCGACGATAGGTTTTGGGCTCCCATAAAGGAATACTGGAAGCATGACCAAGAAGACCCAAAATATATTCAGGCCTTCACTGAATACCTGCAAGATGAAAAAAATGTCATTACCCAATATGTGGATGGAGTCAGTGATCCAAGTTCTGTTGATCCAACGAATTATACATTGGACTACGCTCTGCTCAAGCGCCCTAATCAGGAAGCCATTCAAATCAAGCTCTTCCACGACTATAGGACGAACGTTGAACTGTATCCCGAGTTTCAACGCTTTTTGAGAAACGCTGACATTCCAGTCTTGGTCGCCTGGGGAAAGAATGATACCATTTTTACGCCAGAGGGAGCAGAATCGTATCGAGCTGACGCAAAGAGGTTGAAAATTGTTTACTACCCAACGGGCCACTTTGCGTTGGAAACTCATGTAGCTCAAATCGCAGATGAAATCGAAACACATATCTTTCAGAATATTGCTCATTAGCTAATATTAAATACGGAAGGTCGTTAATTCTGTTTGTTTCGAGTTGGACACACATTGTGGCAAGGTTATTCTGTCAGGAACCACCATAACACAAATAAATAATGGTGAGTTGGCGAGTTTGACCACTTCATCCCATACGCATCACATACGCCAATTGCACTTTCGTAGCTGCCGTGTCAAAATAACAATATTCTTCTCGACTGGCTGAATCCATAATTATGCGTGTCAAGCATCTGCATGAAATCCAGTTTACAGGTCGGGCTCTTACAGTTTTGTTTTGTTTTCGTCAAATCTCATGCCTCAGATTCTCTGACTTTCTGAGCGTCTGCTCTCGGTCCTTGCTCTTGAGCATGAATAAAACCACGTATAAATCTGGAAGAAAACCCGCGACTGTCGGAAACACTCGTTGATGAAAGTATCAAGAATTAGCTGCATCGTATAGTTAACAATAAAATCATCAGAAGCACAAAACTATGAAGACTGATCGCTTTCTTCATTGTTTATGCCAGTAAGGTATAATGACTCAGGAACAAATGCATGATCCCAATCGTAGTGTGCTATTAGCTGAGTCGGTCTTTCAAACGGTTCGAATGAGCTGCAATATGTTGTCTTGCAGCTCAAATCATTCCAATGTTTAGAGTTAGCTACAGCTGGACCATTTGCCCCATTTTCTGAATTCTCTTCTGACGGCAATTGTGGTTCAAGACTTTGAACGATTGGACTCATCATGTGGAAATCAAGCATATGTTCCGTCAGGAGCGTCTCCGTAGTGAACTCATCAAAACACTCAAGGTATGGGCATACGTGTGATACTGCCTCATCCTGCTCCCTTGGACTAACGGAATTTTCTGCGCGATCCTCTATTATATCCTGTATGTTATGTGTTTTCTCATGGCGAGAAAGCTGCTGGTTTGTAACAAACCCCTTGAGACAAATTGGGCAACTTAGCGGTTTCTTAACTGAATGTGTCCATGAATGTGCTTTTAGATGGCTGCTGCGAAAGAATCTTTTACCACAACCGGGATAAGAGCAGGCATATGGTCTCTCATTATTGTGGGTTGAAACATGCTGCCGTAAAAGACATGGCCTTGTATATCTCTTCTCACAGTCAGCAACCGGACATAAATACTTATTGGTACGCTTCTCCGCCATGATTGTCCATATTAACTCTCTCCATTGACTAATCAAAACTAAATTTTTCTCCACACACGCCTTTATCGAAAGATCTCAGGGTCCAGAAAAGGACCATCGCCAGAAAACGGTTAGAATCACGATGGCTCTCAATTTCCTTCCAATTCCAAGTATAAATATGCAACATTACCATTAGTTGTTGGAGTATTGTTCTTGTTTGACTGTTGTGTTTAAAAGTCTGAAAACCATAGAAAGCAATTCCGAAGATTCATCAAAAGCCATGCTCACGCTCTCTGTCGATCACTGGTCTGGTTGAAACCAAGTTGAGTTTTCGCATTTGGAGAAGGTCAACTAGCGCACATCATAGGTGATATACTGAATTGCGCCATCCGCTGAAGCAGTCACATGTTAGTGATTGTGGCAAATGAATAAACTGCAAAATGATTCCAAGTGCTCTACAGAGCTCTTGTCCTGTATTTCTCTTTATTCTCGATTGCATTTAGGCATAACTATCTTCCCAACACCTTTAACGTGGATTGCACCGAAGGTATGACGAGACTCGATATTTTGCTACGCAACCTTCTCTTGCATCTCCCGAAAACAGTGGTCGCACCACCCTCAAGGTGAGAAGTAGCCTCAAACTGATGACTCGCAAGGTGCAAATTGGGCTACATTCTATTTTTGTCTTTCTAATCGAGCATAACGTGGGGAAAGACCAATGGCTCGACTTGTTACTGGCTTTCCTTTAGCACATTCCAAAGATGGAACGGCTTTACCTCCCAACCCGAGTAATTAAATGACGTCATCTATCCATCGAGTTGTCACGGAAACCCCTCGACAAGGCATTATCGAGCCGAAAGCGGATCTCCCCGAAGGGACGCCGCCCCTTCCGGACGCAGATGCGCCACGGATCTTTCCCCTTTCGGAGAACAGAAGAGAAAAGCAACCTATTGTGGTATGGTAGCCAGGAGCGATGACGCCTTACCCCAGGTTGGTGACAGTAATTGGCGCCTTGGCAAAAGCAGTTAATTAACTGCTTTAAGGCCTATAAGAAGAGCTGAAGATTGCGGACTTTGAATCTGTGCTTTCAATCATCAGAAAGAAGATATTAGAGCAAGATAATAAAATATGAAATTGCTATCTGCCTTTTGCATCGCATTATTGACGCTAGTCAAGCTTGTTATAGCTGATTCCGAAAGCTTCGGTTTGTTGTCTATCCGCTCGGGTAGTAGTCTGCAGTATGCCATGGTTTACGCTAACGAAAGCAAGCTGTATGTTGGGTCGGGTCCAGCACTCACTGCTGTGGTCACGGACGCTGGCAAACTGAAGTTTAACAATAATGGCAGCACCTTCGCCGTTGTTGGTTCTGACGGTACCGTCACTGAAGGATCTGAAGCTGACGCTTCAGACAAATTTTCAATCAGAAATGGCCACCTAATCTTCAACAACTTCGACGGCTTCTATGCCATCCCACAGGGCTCGTTATACGTCTTTTCCACCCAGAACAGCGCAACTGCGGTGGGTATTGCTATCAGAGCAACAGCTCCTGACGGTCAGACGGTTCCTGATTTCCCTCCACCTCCACCTGGTGCTAATAGTAGCAGCGTGTCTTCTTCTGCCGCTTCAACTACTGCGCAAGGTGAAACGAGTAGTACCAGTGCGATTTCCCAGACCTCTGATGGCCAAATAGTTGCTATCCAAACCGAAAATAGCGCTCCAAGGGCTGCTGTGGGTTTGGGAGCTGGCGTCATTGCCGCTGCCGCCGCTTTATTGGTTTGATGATTGGCTATCTCTCGCCTTTTGATGATTTTTTCAACGCCTTTTAGAGCCCTTGGCACAAATAGCGGGATCTCCGATCTGCCGCTGAAGTTCGTCTGCATACATGTCTCTACATGCTTCTCACAAACATGCCCAAAATTGCTCTTTGACTGTTATGTGACGCAGGGAAAAACGATTTGAGAAGGGAACAATAAATATGGGTTGTTAGACCCCGATGTTCGAATGGGTCTTGCGATCATATATAGCTAATTATTGGGATAATTTAATTTTAAATTGCCGTAAATCGCGGCGGTGTGACAATTCCTAGCAATCGAAAAGCGCCCATTACACAGCGATTTGTGACATCAAGAGCAAGCAATCCCGAACTTGATGGCATGTTTAACTCAAAAATTTTCATGTTTAGTTTCTGCAACTTCGCATTTAAATCTTGACTTTCAAAAAATCTTCTTTCTTTATAAGATATTTAGTGCACTAAACGCCTATATTCAGGTTTATTTAAGACAGTTTATGGTATTAGATGTACTATCTTCTATCAATTTTCGGCAAAAAGTTTCAACAGGAGCTGACTGAGGCTTCCAACAGAGGCATTGCATGCTGTTGTTGATAACTTAAACATTCGCTTGTCAAGCGTGAGCCTACACTCAATCAAATAGCGGCATGATTGATAAGGGATCTCAGCCGCTTAGTATTTGCAAGTTTCATACGGGGCCGTGAATTGAAACTAGTACAGCAGAAGTATAACGTCGGAATCACTCAGAAGATGCTTGAGGTTTCATTTCTTTTCTGAGCAGATTCTTTCTGCCCACTCTCTTAGAACCTCCCTGATAACTCTTGTTACTTTACCAAGTTCTTCTGCAGAGATGATATATGGAGGCATAATGTAACATAGATTTCTGAAAGGCCTAACATATACTCCCTTTGAAACAAAGCTTCGATGGAACCACAGAGAATCAACAGCAGTTTTGAGCTCCAAGACGGCGACAGCTCCAGTTATCCTAATATCGGAAACCACCTGCATGACCACGTCGTCCGCCAGTATTTCTTTATATAAGCCAGCAAACAGCTGGTTTTCGATGAGCTGCACTTGATCAATCCAATCTCCGCGTAGTAGTATCTCCAAGGACTTGTTGGCCGCAGCACAGGCGAGAGGGTTTCCCATGAATGTTGGACCATGCATCAAACATCCACCAGTAGGTAAGCTAGGATTCGAGATCGTAAGAGCTATTTTTGGTGTAGTCACAACAGCACTCAAGGTCATGTAACCACCCGTCAGAGCTTTACCGACACATATAATATCTGGATAAACGTCCACCTGTGACTCTTTTGGAATGTTTTGCTCGTCTTGGTAGATTTTACAATGGTGAAAGGCAAACATCGCACCAGTGCGACCAAATCCCGTAGCTATCTCATCCATAATAAGCGGGATATTGTAGTTATTGCATAGCTTTCTAACTTCAATCAAAAACTGAGGGTGGTAGAGCCTCATCCCACCAGCGCCTTGCAGAATAGGTTCTAAAACAACCGCACAAATTTCTTGGTGGTTATTCTTCAATTTGGCACGAAAATCTGCTATATCCTTCTCGTCAAATACCACAGTGTCTCTGAAGAGCTGCGGATTTTCCTTGAATATCTTCGATGTGGGCAATGTGGGAACCGTTGAAGGCCCTTCAGCAAAGATGTTCTCGGCAACATAGCCACTGTAAATTGAATGCATAGAGCTAAATGGATCACAAACACTCATTGCGCCGATGGTATCTCCATGATATCCCTTAGAAATGGTCAAGAATTTCCTCTTCTCGAAAGAAGGTACAGGGTTCAAACTAAATTGATATTGGAGGGCCATTTTGAGGGCGATTTCCATTGCAACAGAGCCAGAATCGGCCAAGAAGCAATGCTGCAGCTCCTTGTGGTCCAGCAGCTTGAGCAGCTTTTGAACCAGCGTAATGGCAGGCTCATGGGTCAATCCGCCGAACATGACATGAGAGACTTTTGTAATTTGTGACACTAGCGCATCATTTATTTCCTCATTATTATAACCGTGAATAGCGCACCACCAAGAAGACATGGCATCGATCATCTTGTGATTTTTCGGCTCTTCAGACTCCAAGGTTATCTCACAACCATGGGCCTCCTTTACAGGGTAAACGATCATGGGGTTGCTCATGCTGGTATATGGATGCCATATATGATCTCTGTCATACTGCAAGAGATGACTGGTTGCTGGGTTGAACTTCATCTTGCTCGTCGTCACATACCATTTATCAAGTTTTCATTCAACCTGGTTCTTCTTTTATACATTAAGTTTCAATATCTTAATTCACGTAGAGGACTAAAAGAGACTTTCGCAGTCTGGAGGGCTTTTCTTGGGTCGTACTACTCATCTCTTGATGACTCAAATATACAAAAAGGCGACATCATCAGCAACTCATAATGTAGTCCTAAATAACGTTCCGGCGACCAATCAATTCACTCAGTTCACGTCGGCATGCTGAAAGTAACATTCATTCGTCGTGGCTTGCAACTGTTGACTTTAAACATGGACGGCTCGAAGCGTTGAAAAATCTATGCCTTATAAGTTAGACAACCCAACATGACTCAGGTCAAGAGCGACTTCGGAATCGAAGGGAGACGCACTGAACTTCGTTCGGAAACTCTTGAGTAGTCATGATGATATTAGGATTGCGAGCGATAACCTCTGAATGTTTTATGTCCAGGTAGAAGTGTGAAAGTCATCTCGAAGACTAGTGTTGTCACTTATGTGACCTTCTGAGAGCAAGAGGCTAGAATTTGGCATATCTGAAGAATATAAAGAGAGCCTAGAAGGATAGGAAGACAAATTGCCGTTTTCTTAGACAAGTAGGCTTTTGTTCTAGCGATTGATCATGCAACAGCCCATAATATTTGTGACTGGTACCGACACAGACGTGGGTAAAACTTTCATTTCCACTCTGTTAGTTTACAAGTGGCAGGCCAACTATTGGAAGCCTGTCCAAACCGGAATTGAATCCGATGAGGGCGATAGCGCAACAGTCGCGAAGGCCGAAGGTGGTTTAGCGTGGAAGCCCAGGATATATGCGCCAAGATACGAAATGCTTAAGCCACTATCGCCTTACAAGGCTATGGACTATGAGCCAGAGGTTGACATTCGTCTATCCGACTTCGAAATCCCAGAAGGTTCCAACTCAGCGCCATTGGTAGTAGAAGGAGCCGGAGGCGCTTTCGTTCCTCTTACCAGGAATCTGGAGACGATGACAGATTTGATGAAAAAATTGGCAGAGAACCAAAATCGGCCTTTTAAGATTATTGTGGTTGCCAGAAGCGGGCTGGGTACTTTGAATCACACTCTTCTGACGGTCAGTCATTTGCAAAACGCAGGCCTCAGCGAGCATATCATGGGAGTCATACTTAATGGCGAAAAGAACCCAGAAAATGTCCAAGTTTTCAAAGATTACGGGCTAAGTATTTTGGCTGAAGTGGACAAATCGGAATCGGTCGCCGCCGCTACTAGGTTTATTCCTCCCTTATGTCAATTCCTGAAATAAATCCTATATGATACATAGATATTGATCTCCAACAAGATTCGTCCTACGCAGGTTACTGAGTAACTTATACGTGATGCAGCGCCTAGGATGACTCGCGAGTCATCCTGCAAAGGAAACATATAAAAGCAGACATATGAATATGTTATTCAATTTCTTCCCCAATTCAAGTCTCCATCATCGAAAAAAACCTCTGAATGGCTAGGAAGGGCTTTGCAAAGTTTAATTGGTTATCATTATTAGGTATCGCATTTTCGCTTACCAATTCCTGGCTTGGGGTGTCCTCATCACTAGTGGCTGGTATCTCTAGTGGTGGACCACTGCTCATTATCTATGGGTTAATAATTGCGATGGTATTCACGCTGATGTGTGGTTTGTCATTGAGTGAATTCTCATCAATGCTTCCAAATGCAAGTGGTGTATGCTTTTGGGTTTTGAAGTTGCTTTCTGATGAATCAGACCCTGATACGGTGGAAAAGGAAGTCGTGAAGTCTAAGGAAGATGACATTCAAGAAGAAGTCCTTGAAGTCACGGCTGATGGCTCATCAGAAGATCAGTTAGATGAGGTCCTGCTCCAAGCTTACTGCAGTGGAAAAAATCTCCTAATCACCAACAAATGGAAAAAGGACCTTGGAATTATGACGGGACTCATTAATTATGCCGGTGCTATTTTCACTTGCGCAAGTATATGCGCCTCCTTGTCGCTCAGTATTCTTGGCCTATATTCTTTGATGCATTCTGCTTATGAGCTCAAACATTGGCATGTTTTCCTCACCTACGAATTAATTAATATAGCGATCGCGTTCATTGCAGGCTGGGCTAGATGGCTACCCGCTATCTCCCAATTCGGCCTTGGCATATCTGTTGTCTCTTTCTTCATGACCTTTCTGGTCTCGATAATATCACGAAGCCGCAACCACAGTGTGCCATGGCCCTCAGGTAACGCGATCTTCGGTGAATTTGAAAATACGACGGGGTGGTCATCTAAAGGCATAGCTTTCATTGTAGGGCTGGTGAACCCCTTGTGGGGTTTTGCTGGCATTGACTCGACAACGCACATGGTTGCGGATGTGGGACATAGTACTTCGAGGAGGCTGGTTCCGAAGGCGATCTTGCTCACTATTCTTCTTGGCTTTGCGACCAGTTTCCCCTATGCCATCGTTATGTTCTTTTGTATCACAGATACAAAGGCGGTGGCAGAAAGCATCCTGCCCATACTGCAAATATACTATCAGGCCACGGGAAATAAGTCTCTGAGTGCTTTCATGCAATCCTGCTGCATCACAACGGGGTTCATCTGTGGCGTGTCATGTAGCACCTGGCAGAACAGAATACTGTGGTCGGTCTCCGGTACTTACCATGCCATCGAGCGCGATGAAATGCATGCAAAAAAGGCTGCCTTTGTGAGGAAAATCGGCAGCATTAATCCACATATCCGGATTCCACTCTACGCCCACTTGGTGTCCCACTTGTTCGTGGCCATCATAGGCTGCATCTTCATGGGTTCCAGTACGGCTTTCAATGCGATCATAACCGCCTGTATCTCAATTCTGCTGCTATCCTACGCCATTCCCTGTGCCATCATGCTTTTTGTGGTCGGAAAGAAGAGCTTTTACAGAAGAATTGCCCGTGAACATCAAACTTTACAAATCCGCCAGGAATTTAGCGAGCGAAGAGCTAATTGGTTCTTGGTCCCGAATATCCTAACCATCTGCTGGGCCATTTTCTGCTTGGTATTCCTATCTTTTCCCTATGTGATTCCTGTGAACAGCGCAAACATGAACTACGTTTCTGTAGTATACGGGGCGACTGCTATCATAATTGGTATAGCTTTAATATAACTTTGCAGCGACCTGCATGCACACTCGCAGCAACTGGACTCTCAATTGCAATAATATTATATAGCATTAATCTTAAATCTAAATGCTTCAACCGATTATCCCAAGTCTTTGCAATTATTCCTTTCTCGGACGTTGTTATAGGCTACGTATATGACGTAAATCACTGATTTTCAAGGGCTCGTTGTCAACGTGGTTGGAGGAACATATATAATAGAAAGCAGAAGGATAGACCTCGAGGTTATTTCCACGAGCAGCAGTTAGTTGTTGCCACACGCTATTATTGGGAATGAAGAGAGGACCACTAAAGCCCCCCGCTTCGAAGGGCTATAAAAGGCCCAAGCTACACGGCGATTATGATCAGTACTTCAGTCTGAATACTACGTATTACAAAAATCCAATTACTTGCCAAAAGGCCAATGAGTTCAACAACGGTAAAAGAAAGAAACCGATAGATCTTTTGAACCATCATATCGCGACACAAGGTAAAAGTGACGATTCGAAAACTTTCATCCATTGGTTCAGAGGTGACTTGAGAATTCATGATAATACAGGAGTGTTTGAAGCCGTCAAAGAATTTAGAGAACGCAAGGACAAAACCTCCGGTCAGTTGCTCACTATCTTCACGATAAACGAGCACGACTGGAGGGCGCATATGGACAGCGGGTGGAAACTGAAGTTCATGATGAACGCTGTATCTTCTTTGGGGAAAAAGCTCTCCAAAATGTCAATTCCGCTATATGTGCTTCACTACAACCCTGAGACTCCTTCCTTGAGCAATTCGAATCATTTTGCAGCGTGGCTGAAAGAAGAATGCTTAAACCTCGCCAAAGGTGCCGGGCCTGTCCTGCTCACAGCCAATGCACAGTATGAGACGGACGAGCTGTACCGCGATGTCAAAATGTTCGAACAGAGCGACTCTTCATTCAAGTTTAAGGTCTTTCACGATACATGTGTAATTGAACCCAAATTATTGACCACGGGCAAGGGAACTCAGTATACCGTCTTTACTCCTTGGTACAAGAAATGGGCGGTTGAGGCAACTTCGAGGATGCAGAACTCTAAACCTTTTATTCGAGAACTATCGAAAGATTCTGTCAAAGACGAGGAGATAGATTTCAAGCCTCTCCACTACGAGTTGCCCTCCGAGTTCTCGTCGTACATTCCTGAAGGAGCTCCAGAGCTTCCGGAGGCATCTGAAGATGCCGCGATGCAGCTGCTTTCAGAATTCCTAAGCCAGCGGGCACATGCATACGATAAGAAGGATTATTTACCGGATGAGGGCTCTTCACATTTAAGTTGCTACATTACCTCAGGGCTAATTAGCACTAGATACATCGTAAGTGAAGCAGCTAAACTGACCAGTGGTGCTTTAACCGCGAAAGATATCAAAAAGAACAGCCCCGTCCAGGAATTCATCCGTGAGGTTGCGTGGAGAGATTTCTACAAACATGCATTCTGCAATTGGCCTTTTCTTTCGATGGACTTGCCCTATAGCTTCGAGCTCAATGAGATGAAGTGGAGTGATGATCAGGAAGCCTTCAAAAAATGGTGTGAAGGAGAGACAGGAGTCCCTATTGTTGATGCTATTATGAGAAAATTGCTTTGCACCGGTTATGTAAATAACAGGGCAAGAATGATAACGGCTTCTTTCCTCTGCAAGAACTTACTTCTGGATTACCGCTGGGGAGAAAGGTGGTTCAGGAAGCATCTAATAGATTTTGATCTAGCTTCCAATGTTGGTGGTTGGGGATTTTGTTCTAGCACTGGTATTGACGCTCAACCTTACTTTCGCATTCTGAACATGGAACTGCAGAGTAAGAAGTTCGACCCAAAAGGACACTTTATCAGGAAGTGGGTACCAGAGCTCAAAGACTGCAAAGATGTCCACACATTCAATTTGAAAAGGAACGGCTATCAATCTGCTATCGTGGATTACAAGAAAAGCCGTGAGAAGGCTTTAGCTACATATAGACAAATTCTTTAGCTTGTATGAACGATCTATAAATTTGAGGAACAAAGTCTATCGAATCTAAACTCTCTCTACTTTAACATGATCTCCATTTTTAGCAGAAGATTCGAGGAAAGCTGCAACACAAGCAAGATGATGGAAAGCAACTCTTGGTGTTCCCTTGTAAAGGTTCTTGTCACCCTTTACAACAGCTTCGTGGAAGTTCTTGAATTCCGCATCAACACCGAAGCTATCATCGTCCTTGATAGAATAGATTACCTCTTTCTCAGCAGTTTCAGCAGAATCACCGAGTTGTACCTTCACGACAGGATTCTTCTTGTCAGATAATTGAACTTCAATAGAGCCATTGGTACCATAAATCTTCAAAAAGACAGACTTATCCGTGGCCCCGAATGAGGAACCATAGGTAAAAGTACCGATAACGTCGCTATCCACCAATTTTACAGTTGAAAACACTATATCATCAGTTCCAGATTCTTTGCGGACCTGTTTTGTCAATGCGGAGACGGTATCGAACTCACCCAGTAGGTGTGTGACAAGGGCAAGTTGATGGACACCACCATCCGACAGGAAACCCCCAATATGCTCCGGATTTTGTCTCCAACTCGTGGATAAATACTTATTCTCGGTTACGAAGGGTCCTGTTGAGTTGTGAGTGAAAGCAACCACGGTTCCAATTTCGGGCAGGTGTTTTAAAGCAACATCGATAACTCCTAGATATAGCCAGTTTTCCGCAATGCCGATAGGCAGATCGGTCGAGTCCGAGAGCCTAACCAGTTCACGGGCCTGCTGCATAGTCGCGGCAATTGGCTTTTCTAGTAAGATCGGCTTTCCCGCTGCGATCGCCTTCTGTGCCGTGGACAAATTGAACTGTGCTGGCACAAGCGCATCCACATACGACACATCCTTGTCAGCTAGGATCCCATCAATATCGTCGTAGATTTTTTCCTCCGGAATTCCAGCTCTCTTACCGAAATCCAATGCCTTGCTTTTCGTTCTGTTGAAAGCTGCAACCACCTTGAAGTCTGAAGACATCTCCTCATAGGATGGGAGGTGTCTATCTCTGGCAAAGATACCAGTCCCAATGATACCAACGTTTAGAACAGGAGCCATAGCGCAAAGGTCAGAGGTTCAGTCACAATACTTCTCGCAGGGCTTGATACAGCTTCGTAGTTGTATCAGCTCGTAGTTCGCCTGCCATACACACCACCAGAGACGATACTATTTGACTTTAAGCTTATATATTCTGCGCGGGGTCAATTCTGTTCCTGTGGCTTTATCTCCTGAACGGAGATAAATACGTAATGCAAAGCGAAAAATTCACTCACCCCTCAGCAGAAACGTTGAAGAGCGTCAATGAGAACTGGCCAGACCTGAGACTGGCAAGACGGTCAGCATCGCTCTCAAAGATCTTGAGTCTTGAGCAGCCGCACTTCTAGCCTCACCGCGGAGAACTTGTGCTCTTAACGTCCACAGTCCCTTTCACTGAGTAGTATGGACTTACAATCATCTTGCCTCAACCGGAAACAACAGTTCGCTTGACATAAATCTTGCCAGCTTGGCATCGGTAGAAGTGTCGTCCTCTATGGTTTTGTTTAGAGTCGCTCAGCGATGGTTTCTATAAGGGAACTGGGATAGCCTTCAATTTTTCAGCAACTTTGAAAGAACCAGAATAGCCAAGGAACAGGTAGTCAGATCGATTGGTGTGGCTATGACGACCGAAAGCAATGGAGCATCGGCGATGACCATGGAGTTCTATCGGAAAGCCTTGAATTTCAACGTTATCGGACGGTACGATCCCAAGATTAAGCAACTGCTGTTCCACACCCCGCATGCTTCAGTGTATAAGTGGGACTTCGAGAAGAATGAATGGAACAAGCTGGACTACCAGGGAATGCTGGCCATATACTTGAGGGATGTTGCGGGCAAGGACTCCTTTTTGCCTGGCAGCGATATTGGCGAACAGAGCGTGTCATCCTCTGGAGGACAGCAGATGGAGACAGCTTCCTACGGTGAGACGCACAGCGGGCGTGATATTTACAACTACGGATTGATCATTCTGAATAGAATGAATCCAGACAACTTTTCCATGGCTATTGTTCCAAACAGCGTGGTCAACAAGCGGAAAGTGTTCCAGGCAGAAGAGAATGCCAAGAATCCTCTAGAATGCATGGGAGTTGAAGTCAAGGATGAACTGGTGATAATAAAGAATCTAAAGAAGGAAATATACGGTATATGGATCCACACGGTCGCGGACAGGCAGAACATCTTTGAGCTGATAAAATATCTCTTGGAAAATGAGCCGCAGTCGTCATTTGCCTAAACTTTAATATATAGTTTTGTAAAAGTACACATCAGACTAAGATGGTTCGCTGGTATCTACTGGTGAAGAATTGTCGGCTAGCTTCTTCTTAGTGACACGCTTCTTCTTTGCTGGCGGTTCTGGACCATCTGCAGCTGCCTTCTTTGTTTTACGAGGTCGTTTTGGTTTGAGTTTGTCATTAGTCATGCGCTTTCTGGCTCCGGCTTGTTGTGAAGCTACTCTTTGATCTGATTGGAAATCTTGTCGCTGATCTCCACGCTCCATCGATTGCTGTTGCTGAAGAAGCTGTTGTTGTGCAGTGAGGGGAGCCCCCATCGATATTGCATTATTCAATGAGTTAGGTGCGATATTGTTATTCAGTGCTTGTTGTTTTCTCTTTTCTCTGTTCAACCTCCACTGCTCAATGAACTTTAGTCTACTGAACTGGTTATTTTCATTTCCTGCATTGAGACCCGCAGCAGCGGCAGCAGCAGCAGCAGCGATGGCGGCTTGATTGCGACTCGCTGTGGAGGCGCGATTACCGGATTTCCCACCTCCAGAAATTGGAGAAGAACCGCGACCATTCGCCAACTTTGAGCTTGCCGATTCTAATTGTAAAGCGTTCTTGGTCAGTGAAGCTGCAAACGTTGCATTGGTAGAAGTGGTTGTGCGCTCACTCATGATCAGCATCATTTGCTCGTAATTTGAACTATGCTGAGGTAATTCTTCGTGCTCATCGATATGCCCCACTGCTCCTTTGGTACCTGGTCTCTTGCATTCTTCTCGGTGTATATGCTTAAATGTCTTGGTTTTTTCATCCCAAGTTGGTGTAGCAAATGCTTCGGGCTCAAATATATCCCTGTGATCGTAAGGGTTCAAAGGAACGTCCAGGCACATGTTACGTTTCGTCAGTGACAGAATCTCGGACTCCAACTGCTGATAGATGCTATCGGAAAATCTTGTGTGATCAGCATATGACATCATGTCATAATAGTGGGTCAGGTCACTTGGCTCAAGCAATGTTCTGTATACTCTGGGTCTTTTGAAAGTGGCAGGTCTGGACTTCTTAGCCTCTGGAGTTTCCGAGGACGACTGAGGGTCGGCCTCTCGGCTCACAGCAGTATCCCCCTGCTGTTCTGGGGTCGAACTATTTCTCTGCTGCGACGGCTGCTGTCCATTCTGATCGTTGGCGACCACATCCACTGTGTTTGTGTGGTCATACACCTGCAATATCAGATTTCCCTCATAAAACTGAATGTTGCAATCTCGCAGCACCTCGGTAATAGACTCGGGAATCTTCCCCCTGGCCACATACTCAAGAAAATCCTTGAGAATCGCATTATTCTTATTAAGTATCAGTCCGTCGCTGTTCAACTCTGGTGTCTTTTGCTGCTGCTGCAATCTCGTGTTTGCTGGAGCACAGATTTTGTAGTTATTCTCATAAATGTGGAACTCAAAGCTAGGTCTATACTGCTCATACTTCTTCAAAGTTTGATCTGCGTCTTCCACAAAGTTGTATATCCTCTTTGGTTTCTTGTTCAAAGTCATCAGTAACTGGTAAAATTGAGATTCGTAGTTTTGCAATGCCTGCTGGTGTTTCTGCTGTTGTAGCGCACGCTGCTGGAGCAGCATTCGCTGCCTCTGCTGCAGCTGCAGCTGTTGCTGCTGTTGTGTCAACCCACTTTGCGCGGCCATCGGCCTCTCTGCACCTACTGCCCCTCCGGAACCCCCGTTGCCAGCGTTTACCGCTATCCCAAACGATTGACTAGCGTCAGCACCCGCTGCCCCATACGGTAGACTGCTCATGGCCGATCTTAGCTCGAATCCGTCCTGTTCAGCCCTTCTAGCAGTGCTTCTTATCATATACACGATAACATTGAATTTAGTACATAGTGACATCAAATACAGCGCTATGCGAACTAACTATCTGGTGGCCGGCTAGCGGTCGCTGCAGCCGGCTAGGCTGCGTTCCACAGGTCCTGGAGCCCGAACAGCGACGTGGCCACGCCCGCGAGCGCCACATGGCCGTCCTCGTTGTGCAAGAAGTTCAAGTTGTTTAGCACGATAAAGGTGTCGATCGCGTCCCACAGGAGTCTTCTCACGGCTACGCCGCGCTCCTGGTACGACTTGGCCAGCAGCTTGTCCTCCTCGTACTTATCGGCCGTCTCTGCGGCCAACGCGACGATCCGCTGCTGCGCCAGCTGGATCTTGCGCGCGTCCATCACGAGACCCGTCAGCAGCCCGACAAACCAGCACCAGTTGCTCCACAGCGGAACCTTCTTCGCCGTGAACGCCGTCACGGGCACCAGCCGCAGCATCCGCAGCAGATTCACCTGGTCAAAGCTCAAATAGCCCGCATACGCCAGGTTCTTGATCACGTTGCACGTCCGCACCAGCGCGTCTCCGGAAAGCTTGTTATCGTAGAACTTGGCAGCCGCCTGCAGATGGTTCAGCGGCTTCAGAAACCGCAGGATCTTCCGCACCACCGTGAACTGCGCCTGCAGCTGCTTGGCCAGCACCGACGACTGCTGAAACGCCAGAAACCGCGACAGATACTGCAAAAGTCTCAGCACTTTCTCACGACCCGCGGTCGAGTCCAGAAACCGGATCAGCCGCGACACCGACGGATGGTACACCACCGTATCACACACCATACTGCAATACCGTACTTCAATCGCCTTCAATGCCCTTCCACGCACCTTCCCCATACCCATCCAGATACCCTTCTCGAGCCTTATATAGTAAGCAGTAGCTCGTCTGTCGCTCCGTACGGCGATCATTAACCCCGGGGGTCACGTGACCCTTTTTTCTCGGATCGATGGAAAATTGGTGAAGATTCCTTGACGCGTCAAGCGGGAACTCAGGTAGCGGAGGTGGTACTGTGGAGGAAGACTGTGAGAGACGAGTGTGAGCGGATACTGGCGTAGGCGTAGCAGGATGGGGTACTACGACCTGGAGGACGTGCTGGCGGACGGGAGCGAGGTGCCCTGCAAGTTCCAGTACTCGATGCCCGGGCTCGGGTACCTGGCGGGCAACGCTGGGAAGCCGATCGAGAAGAACGCGAAGCTGATGCTGCCGCTGTGGTTGGCGCGGGTGCTGGCGATTGTTGGCGGCAGCGAGGGCGAGGAGGCCGCCGATGACGAGGAAGCGCTGCCGTTTGTAGAGCTGTCGCGGCCGGAGATGTTTTCTGGGAAGGTGGTGAACGCCATTAAGGCCGGAGCGGCGAGTCTGGATCTGCACTCTGTAAATTCTCACTTCTATATGCTTGCGATCAAGTGGGTCGCGCTGTTCGGCGACGCGGAGCTCGGCGCTGTGGTGGCCGAAATGGTGATGGAGCGGTCGCTCGAGCTGAACGGGCACGCGAGCAGCGTCGGCGCGAGCGCGGTGGAGTCGCAGGCGGGTTCGCCGTTTCTGCTGACGCTCGACGAGTCCGAGAAGGAAACGTACAGGCGGGCCCACGACTCCTACAGGCGGACCAAGCGGTGGATGCTGGAGAGGTAGCGACAGGGGACCAAGCGGTGGATGCTAGAGTAGCGCCGTTTTACAGAGCTTTAAATAGTACTATTTTACATTAGAACAGATCGTCTTCATCGTCGGTGGCAGCGGCAGCGTCTGCTTCGTCGCTGTCGCTGTCGTCGACAAACTCATTCGACAAAGCGGCCTTCTTGGCCTTTCTGCCGGTGGGTTTCACCGTTTCGTCTTCTTCGTCAGCTGAGTCGCGGGGTTCAACAGACGGCTCGGGTTCCTGCTTCTTGCGCCTCTTCTTGGGCTCGCCCTGAGCGCGCTTCTTGGATTTCCGCTTCTTGGTACCCTTCTTCCCGTTTGCATCCTCGGGTAACTCATCACTTGACTGACCCTTTTCATCCTCTGCTGCAAGCAGCGCTTCACGCTCCTGTATCAGCTTCTGTGCTTCATCCTGTAGCTTTCTGTATTCCTCTTTTTGCTTTTCCAACTTCAGCCTGCGGGCTTGCTCTTCTTCCTCCCGCTTTCTTTGCTTCTCAACCTCGGTTTCTTCTAGGATCTTACGGGCCTCCTCCAGCTTTCTGTCCTGTTCCTCTTCGAATTCTTTTTGCTCCTTGACAATACGCTCTAGCGAGCTCTTCATGGTCGTTTCTCCCAGCTGGATACGTTGTTCTAGCTCTTCTTCAGGTATTATGTTGAAGTCTTTCGATGCCTGTAATTCTTTCAAGATTTTCAAACCGGTTTGCAGGCCAGTAATGGCTTCGGTTATCTGAACCAGTTTACGTTGCTTGGGAGGAGCTCGTCTTAAAGTTTCCGCGATTTGGAAATGTAGCAATGCGGCATTATATTTTAGCATGGCGGCAAATTTGCCAGATGGATTCTGACTTTCTAGTTCAATTGCCATTTCAGCATTGCCCAACGCTTTCTTCAAAAATTCAAAAGACTTTTCTCGCACACCTCTGGAGAACCAAGCTTTACTCAGAAGATTCAACAACCTGGGCTTGTTTTGCGGATTACCAAATCTTTTCAAAGTGTACTCGTAGGTTTCGATTGCCTTCGCGTTCTCGTGCATCTCCAATAGGCAGTTCGCTATGTTACAGTGAATGTCCTCATTGTCGAGAGAGTCTCGGATCTTTCTCAGAATCTCCAATGCCGGTCCTATACGTTTGTTCTCAGCAAATACTATTGCTATCCCTTGGGCGGCAAAGACGTTATACGGGTCAACTTGTAGTACTTTCTGGAACAACTGAACAGCCTTTAAAAACGACTGCTTCGCATTTTCTTGATCTTTAGGTTTTGGTGATTTTCTTTCTCCTCTCCCAATGATACAGTAAAGATTCCCTAAAGATATGAGTGCATATAAGTCATGCGAATCATATTTAACCAGGGTCTCTTTATTGTGCGCAGTCTCTAGATTATCATTCTTCTTGTCCTTCTTGCATCTCTTCAGGAACCAGCTGTAAAAGGAACGCACTTCTAAGTTAGACTCATTAGCTTTGTAGAACTTTCTCACCGTCTCCTCAAGTGCTGAAGTATCGGCATCTTTATCGGACAACTGCAGGAATAGACTTCTGATTTTTGCATCAACGTACCCTGGATGCTGTGATAGTATTTGGTTGTATATCTTGTTAGATTCTGATTCATCAATAGATTCCAGAGTACGAGCAATGTTGTAGCCGATTGTCATCTCAGATCCTTCTTTAAACACCTTTTTGGCATCTTCGAAATACTGCCGTGCGGTGGCCAAATCACCGTTAATGAAATGGAAACAACCTAGATTGTTCAATATCTCAAGAGGGACAGTCGCACCTAATGCTTTGAGTTCTTCATATGCTTTGGAGAGATATTCCAAGGACTGCTTATAGTTATTTTGATCTTCATAGAGCTGGGAAATGACTAGGTAAGCTCTTGGGACGACAATTTGATTCTTCTTCGACGAGGTGAGCTTAATGTATTTGCTCAAGTACTGAATGGCCTTTTCGTTGAGCGCCATTGCTTCGCTTCCGGATGAACCCTTGGAAGCGCTCTTACTGAAATGCTTTGACGCATATAGTAACCCTAGGATATAATTTAGCTCTTGAATATTTTCGAAGCTTTTGAACAAGTTCTCAAATGTAATAATACTCTCCTCCACTAGTTTGTTTTTGATCTGAGTTTGTCCAATACCAAACTTGGCCAACAGGTTATCTTCATTCAGTTTGAGACATTGCTGGTACATGGCAAAAGCCTTACGATAGTTCTGTTGCGCATAATAGGCTCTCCCACACCAGAACAAAGCCTCAGATAATACAGTACTTGTCACTAATGAGGATTTCTCTTTAATATTAGTTTCATAAATGTCAATCACCTTTTCGTAGTCGCCCTTTAGGAAAAAATAGATCTCCAGGAGCGTCAGGAGCACAGGGTTTTGTTTATCCTTGGTAAACAAATTGTTTAGATCAGAGAGTACTTTGGAGTAACTTTCCTTGAAAGCCGTATCAGTTTCAGATGTCGTCAGTGAACCGTGGAATTCACCAAGCAAAACCAAAATAGACGCATTCTCGTTCTCTGGATTTAGCTCTAATGCCCGTTTCCACGAGGAGACTGCAATCTTGTAATCTTTCAACTGCCAGAAGCAGAGACCGATACCGATACGAGGATCAGGCTGCATTACTGGGTTTATCACTAGCAGCTCCTGGAAGTTCTTGAGACTCGCGACGTAGTTTTTCTTCTGATAAAGAAGCTTAGCTCTCAAGAGCAGAAAAAACGCGTTCTGCTTCGACGTCCTGCCAGTTCGACGGTCCTCCGCGTATATGCTCTTGACAAACAAATCGCACGTCTCTAGCGCTCTGTCGTAGTGTCCTCTCTGGTAGTAAAGATCAATAGTGGCCAACATATTGCCGATCCAAGTAGGATCGAGGCCAATGGCGCTCTTTAAATGAACTTCTGCCTCCGTGAGCTCGCGCTCCTTCACATCCGCGTCGTACGGATGTTCCTTCGCCATCTTAAGATGCGCCCACGTCAAAAAAGTGTGCAAAGACCCATTCTGAGCGCTATCCAACGCCTCCAGCGCCATTTCCGCCAGTCTGATCCCCTCGCTCGTCTTGCCCTGGTTGCAATAAGCAACCGCTATAGTCAGCCAGTGCTCCTTATCGGAACCTTCCTCCACCAGCAACGTCTTCAAATCAGCAGGATCATCAGGCAAGTCTGTTTTCAAATCGATGCTTACCACTTCTTCCGACGCCTTCAACGGAATATCCAGAGACGAAGGCCACTCCATCGAGGGGTAACCACCACCGTTCATTGCCTCCATTGTGGCTAACTATAATCCAAGCCTTGGCGCCCACTCAAACCACTACACACCCTCTATCCAACCGCTTCTAGTTCATCCAGTTGCTTAACTATAAGCATTCTGAACCGTCGACGAGGTTAAGACAAGAGTCGGGTAACCTTTGAAAAATTTCAAGCTACTGCTAGTTAAGATGCGATGAGATGAGCTAGACTAGCTCATCTGGAGGCTCTAGAGGATGGTATTTGCTGCTGGATTGTGGAATTGAGCCTGGAGGTAGCCCTCAATGACAGGTACTAGCAAGAGAATTTATGTTGGGAATATACTCCAGAATGAGGAGAGCTGTTTGAAAGAGTTGTACGGTCGATTCAGCAAGTTTGGCAGATGTTTAAGCGATGAGTTCGAGAACCATGGGACTTATGCTTACGTGAATATGGAGTTTGATGATGAAAGCCAGTTTCAGCGGCTGAGAGCGAGTTTTAACAACGTGAAGTTTAAAGGGAACGAGCTGAGAGTGAACTTGGCGAGGCCGTCCTGGGAGGAAACGTGGCAGCAGAGGCATAAGGAGGAGGAATTGCAGTCTCGAGATATGGAGGAAATGAGGAGAAAGAGGGATTGGGAGTATCGTAAGAAAATCGAGAATATAAACATGAGTTGGGCTGACAGGAGGTTGGTGATCCGCGGACGTGTGAGGAAATCGCCGCGACGTAAGGCTCAATTGCGCAATATTACGTTCAGAGTGAATGTTGGCGGGTCTTTGAAGGTGTATAAATGCTACAAGACAAAACTTTGGGGTTACGAGAGGGACAAGGACTTGAAGGACTTGGTGTTCAAGTTTGTGAACAACAAATGGCGCGACGGCTACGATCACATTGTTGATAGACTAGATTATAGCAGATCCAAGAGGTCTGTGAGCTCCAGGCTAGAGCAAAGGCCACTGGAGACCGCTGGAGGCGCAGAAGGGGAAGAGGAAGAGGAAATGGAGGAAAAGGAGAAGGTGAAGGATGTTTTGGATAGCGTGCTGAAGGATTTTGATTTCGATAAGCCTATGCTGCTGAGCGATGAGGAAGAGTTTGGTAGCAGCAAGACGGAATTGAGTCAGAAATACGAGCTGCCTAAAGAGACTTCGGAAGCAGAGCCAGACCTGCCGGATGAGCCGTTGCAGGAAGAGCGTAAACCATCGCAAGAAGAACTTAATGAAAAGGAAGATGACAACGGAGACGATGAAGAGTTCATTCCAGCATTTTCGGCACAGAAAGATGCGCTGCCGGAACAAACAGGACCTGGTGAGGTAAGCAACACTGAGACTCTACGAAAGCTTTTCAACCCGGAAAGCGAGCCCGCTTCCTCTTTCAAACTGATCGCTGAATCTGATGAGGACATCGACCATAAGAACGACGAGAAGTTCAAAGAAATAACAGCAACTCCGCAAGAAGTTCTAGAGAAAGTAGAACCCAACCTGGGTAAGGAAAAGCATCATCTGTTCTTCCCACACTTCAGCTCACCTTTCCTCGTTGGTCAAACTAAACTAAGCAAGCTGAAAAGCAGTGATATCAATGAAACACTAAGCAACTGGGACGAAACCTTCTGGGAGAACAGAGGCATTTGGACTAAGGAGATGAAACGCAGGCAAAGAGATGCTGCGCGACAACTAAATAAGAAAAGGGCCAAAAAGAATGGCGGTATTTTACTGTAGAATAACTGCCCATAATATGTAGTCCAACTTTATGATCTCTTTTGCGTATCTGGATTGAATTTAACTGCCATTTCCACAGCAGCGGCACCCCAGTCTTCGCCATGGTTGTGCATTGTATGTCCCTCATCGATGCCTGCTCTTGCGAGAGCTTGCTCCTCAGTCATACAGGTTAAAAGACCAAAAATCACCGGGATGCCCAGTTTTTCCTGCAAAGACATTAAAGCCTTTGTGGTGCTATCAGCGATATATTCAAAATGCATAGTGCTTCCCTTGATTAAAACACCAATGGGGATAACAACGTCAAACAGACGACCTTCTTGCTTATGAATCTCAACGAATCTCCTGCAACCCCAAGGTAATTCAAAAGAGCCGGGAACAGTTTCAACTACTATATTCTCTTCTTTGACACCCATCGAGAGCATTCTTTCAATGGCGCCCTTCACCAAAGCATCTATAATCTCACGGTTCCAGCGTGCATGAATAATGCCCACTCTAATCTGAGAGCCGTCGTACTGCTTATCTACCTTCCCTAAACCCTTGACTGCCATCACTTAAAGCCTTCACGAAACTCAATTGACCAAAGAACACTTCAAAGTCTTGAACCAAGTGACATCTCACTGTCAATTCAGTAAGCTGATGCTATATAAGCTACAAGCAATGCCGTTACCCGAAGTTGCAACGCTGTCCTCCAAGAGCTCGAGTAATGCCATTATTAAGCTGAGTTATGTGTTTATTAGTCATTGGTTGTTGACAATGTGAATTTACAATTATTGTGTTACAAACGTATGTCATACCTTTTCGTTTACTTTGTTCAGTAAAATTCATTATCCTTCTCGGTCCGCAGATCTCTTGCGTATTGGGAGCCGCCTTTCGTATCGATAGCTTCTGCCGTGTCTTCCTCCACGTCTCCCAGGTCTTCGGGGTCCTTGGGGACGTTAGTCAACTGAACGCTTGGAGCGTACTTTGTGTGTTCCAAGTTCTCGAAGATTGAGGACATGATCTTGTCGAGGTATTCCGGGGTATTAACGTTGAACATGTTGGAGGGTCTCACGTCCAATTTGTAGTCTGGCCCGTAGTACTCGTAGTAGTCGTTATACGGTAACTCTGAGTCCAGGATGACGTTATTCAGTAGACCCGTTTCGAAACACCAGGTTCTGGCGACATTCCTCATCGTGTAGCCACCACCGCCGACGACCATCATGGGAATCCCGAACGATTTCACGTAATTTACGCAGTTAGCGTGTCCTCTCATGGACAGATTGAAGCATCCCAGTCTGTCGCCGGAAAGGGAATCGCCACCACATTGAAGAACCACGGCAGCAGGTTGGTACCACTCCATTATCTTGGCGACAACAGGTTCGAATATATTTCTAAAGGTTGCGTCATCGATACCGTCTCGTAAGGGAACGTTGACCGCGTAGTATTTACCGTTTCCGACACCGATATCTCTCAATTCTCCCGTCCCAGGGAAGAATTCGCCGTATTTGTGAAATGAACAAGTCATGACCCGATCAGTGGTATAAAAAGCCTCCTCGACACCATCGCCATGGTGTACATCGATATCAATGTACAAAACTCGCGGGTGGTACCTCAGCAGCTCAATTATGCCCAAAACTATATCATTCAAGTAACAAAACCCCGAAGCCTCTGCCTTCTTAGCATGATGCAGCCCACCAGCGTAGTTGATCGCGACATCGCACTTACCTCTGTTCAGCCTCGCCGCGCCCTCCATGGATCCTCCGCCAGATATGCTGCAGTACTCGTACAACCCATCGAAAACAGGACAATCGTCACCAACGTTGAACTTTACACTCTCCTTTTTGAACAATTCCAGATTGTCGGGAGTGACTCGTGATAGGAAATCGATGTACTCATCAGTGTGGAACTGACACATTTCCTGCTTCGTTGCGGGCTTCGCCCTGTATATTTCCATCTTCTTGTACAACCCATAGTTCATAATCAACGAGTGTGCCATTCTTATCCTATGTGGTTTCATCGGATGGTACTGTCCATATGAGAAGTTCCCAACATCCGCATCGTAAAAGTAAGCTACCCTTCTCTTCTCGTTAGGTTTCACCGTTATCGGGTCAAATGGTTTTGCCTCATAAACCATCGCAATTTCAGATCCAATACAGCCTCAATGGCGCCTTGAACTGGTATAAAAGGTCTTCATCACAGCACCTCTTATAGACCCACCGCCTGTACTTTTCAGCTACAAGCAGTCTTACTGAAATATCGTTTTAGACGACAGATCAACCTAGTCTTAAGCCATATATAAGAGCATACAGATTATAGCTTCCTGGGAAGCCTCTCTCTTGTAGTGTGATCTTGGATGACCGCGTTAGGAGCTGGTCTCTTGCCTTTTAGTAGTTCGTAGTTCTCAGTTGGAACCCTCAAAGTTAGCCTTGACCTTTAGGTAGTGGCTCAATTCTTCGTCCGAGACACTTGATGTCAACTCGCGCTGGGCTTTCAAAAAGTCCGTCATCGCTACTTTCACTTTTACGTCTCGAGGTGTAGCTACCTTGTCGAACCAGTGTTTTAGTGTCAGGTTGTCGCTGTGGGAATGATTGTAGTCCAGTAGCTTTTGGTCGATTTCTGCAGCGGTTCTGATCATCGCGTTGAGCATGGCGTCGGAACATAGTGCGTAAAAGTCTGCGCCTGTGTAGTTGAAAGGACATCCGTCGGCTATAGCCATCAGGTCTACCTCGTCGTCGAGTTCGAACTTCCTTGTTAGCGCTCGAAGGATGTTGCACTGCTTTTCATTGGTGTCTGGGATACCCAGATATAGAAGCTTATCGAATCTGCCCGGTCTTAGCAAGGCTTCGTCTAGGAGATCAGGCCTGTTGGTGGCGCCAATGACAAAGACGCCGTCGCCACTGGAACCCATTCCGTCCAGCTCGGCCAGCAGCTGCGAAACAATACGGTCCATCACCCCGCCAGAATCTCCTTGATTGCCTCTCTTTGGTGCCACTGAGTCCAGCTCATCGAAAAATATAACACAGGGTTTGGCATCTCTGGCTTTTTGAAATACACGGCGTACGTTTGCTTCGGATTCACCAATGTACATGTTAAGAAGCTCAGGGCCTTTCACACTAAAGAAGTTCAAAGAAAAATTGGTGGCTATAGCTTTGGCCATCAAGGTCTTACCTGTGCCTGGCGGGCCATAGAAGAGAACACCACTTCTCTTCTTCATACCAGATGCAAAAAGTTCAGGATGCTTTAATGGCATATCTATGGTGTCCATGATTTCTCCCTTGACCAGATCCATCCCACCGATATCATCCCAAGTGACATTAGGAATTTTAGGAGCGCCAATGGATGCTGAAAAATCGTCTCTTGCCTTGCTAATGGAGGATTTGAGGTCATCATTGGAGATTATCAGGCAATCATATGGTACACTGTCGTGCTTATGTCTTTTAGCACACTGAAATTTGGCAGTCTCCACAATAACTTTAATATCCAATGGTGTCAGGCCAGCTGAGTGCTGCGAGAGTCTTGATAATGAAACGTCCTTACTCACAGAGTATCGTGTTATATTTCCCTGGGTATTTCCCTCCAAGCCACGATTGAGTAAAGAGGGTGATAGGAACCATTCAAAAAATGCTTTTCTTTGAGCTTCGTCGGGAACGGGGACGTCTAGTTCAAACTTTATATGATTTCTGACGTTTGTGGGGAGATTATCTCGGTCGCTGACAGAACATATAAACACAGTGTCCGCGAAATTAGAAGCAATATCCGAAATTAGTTTAGCGATCTCCAGGTCCATCTGTTTGGAAGCCCTTGAACTCTCTGGATTTTGATTCGGGTCTTTTCCCATTATGAGCACGTCAAGGTGAGACAGATAAACGATAGCTGGCCTTGCATTGGTCAAAACGCCCTCTATTTTACCGCGCAAGTAGCCAATAGTTTTGGCAGTTGAATCTTGAGACCCAGCATTAACGGTCAGAGTCAAGCAGTCTATGGCTAGGAGGTGAAACCCCAAGTTCAAAGCAACCGATTGAACCAAGCTGGACTTTCCACAATTTGGAGCCGTAGACCGAAGAAGCACAGTTGTGGCAATATTTATTCCTTTATCTTTGCATTTCAACGAAGTCTTTAACAGGCTCGTTAGTTTCTGAGCGTAAGGGAACTTTGTTAAGTCATAATGGAAAACAGGATCTAAGTCGAAATATGAAATAAAATCACACTCAGACAACTTCAGAGGCGCCTTGTTTACTATGTTTGCGGTAACTAACTTGGTCTTCGATGGATCAATGACAAACTCCGCGTCCAGATGACTATCATTATTCAGTTTAACACCTTCAACGTAAAACCACACTAATGCATCCTCTTTCTGGTTGAGCAGAGTAGAATCGAGGAAGCTGGAATCCGAAAATCCAGCATCGAGATCTTCTGAATACAGAGTCGCTAAGTTAGTGTCGAAGGAAATGGGAATCATGTCTCCAACATGAAGAATTCTTCGTTTTGTAGTGAAGAATAGTTTAAGCTTAGTTAGTATTATGTTCTGATAGACTTTTTGGCCCTGATTCCAGCTTCCAACTCGAGCAAGCGAGACAGACGTGGCTGTCGGTAGCTGCATTTCATCAACTGCGCATTTTGAAATGGTCACACTATAATCGTCCTGAAAACTAGCTAGTAGCCTGGGTGTGGAGTATATGTTGAAGCTTTCAAATCGATGTGGATGGACTAGAACGAATATTCTAACCATTCTAGAAATGACTTTATTCGATATATTAATGTAGCTTCCACTGGTTATGCCCAGGGCCAATAAGGTCTGAAAATCGGCAAAGGCATATATCGAATCGTCATCCTTTGAAGCTGGAACAGGGTTTATCAGCTCCAGCGGTACTGGATATTTGAGCGCTGCTAATTTCAACGTCGTTTGGGATGCTGCTCCCAGCATAAAGGACTCATTGGGTCCCTCGGAAGGAACAGGATCACTCAAACGGTGGTTCTCATCTTTCACAAAGAAGACTTGCGTCTCGTAAAAGTCTACCACTCCCTCTCTAGCGGGAGAGCAGTGACTTACTGCACACCAGTAGGGCTCTAAAAGAAAGCCATCGTAGATCACAGTTCTGCAACGCTGTAAACCGTATTTCTTCTCCAAAAACTCTAGCCATTGCCTAGGTTTCCGCAATCGCGTCAATTTAGAATATAGTTGTTCCCTCAATAGAATCGTTACGCTCTCCAACACAGGAGGCTTATCTTCTAAGACCTCGAAATTACAGACACTAACTGCCGGCTCAGACGCAGACACATCAAAAAGCTTGGCACTTACCTTGATGGTTCCAAAGGGTAAAGTATCGTTTATAATGCAGTTTACAGCTATTCGTAGTGGTAATGTCTTATCATAAGTGGGTATCTCGACGGCAGCGTACACTGTACCCTTGATGCCTTCATGGCCAACAAAAAGATCTCGGGAGGCCTCACAGACGTTGCATCTGGGTGTATGGTCAAACTGGATGTTAACTTTCATTGAATGCCAACTGCATACAATGGTCTCTAGTTTGTCTTAGCTGTTATCGTGTATTCAAGAGCATGTTAAGTAGTCTTATGGAGCCGGCGCGAAGCCCAATTGACCGCAGGAATGAGAGGACAATAAGCTGCGTGCCAGCTGTGTACTTGGCAGTGTCCGGCATCACGCCTGCCTCTCACTCAGCTTAATCTTTGCTTTGCATTTGACCTCCAGGGCAATGGCGATGATTGAGGGTCCGTATACATAACTCTATACTCAGAATCTCGCTTGAACCATATCTCAGGTCTGTAGAAGACCGGCAACGAGGATGCAACGAGGATGCTAGCCTCTCTTATTGCTAGTGGAGCTTGAACAATGGTAAATACTGCCACGTTAGCCCTTCCGAAGCATGATGCTGTGTTCCAGAACTTCTCGGGCTTCGTTGATCTTCACTGCTAGATAGGGACTGCCTCCTCTGTCGGGATGGTTTCGAAGCATAGCTTTTCTATGCTTTGTCTTTAGTAGGCCTTCGTCCAGTATTTCGATCTCTTCTGGAGACACGCCAAGCACTAAAATAGCCTCCGATTCTGTCATCTTGGGATTGAATCCGCCACGATAAGCCTCTAATCTTGCTCTTAGTGAGTCATTCAGTCGACCGTTGTAGGAAGGACTGTATCTGTAGTCAGGTCTTCTGCTTCGAATCTGAACGTTGTTCATCCGAGCAATAACCATCGGCGACAGCCGTTTGTAAGCCTCCCATGCCCGCAGCCCAGATCTCGCTGTCAACGCCGCCACTGTCACGGCCAATCCCACTATTATCGGCAGCACCATTGCGATGGTCGGTAGCGAAGTTGGTTCCAATCTAAGGAAGAGCGAGACCTATTTTAAACCATCGCACAGGAAACATCTACTGAGTGGGCCAGCGGAAGCGTGTGCTAATTTCTGCGGCGGACTCTACCATGGCATTCGGTAGGGTTTCTGCGA
This sequence comes from Torulaspora indica, assembly GCA_931305995.1. Taxonomy (NCBI): domain Eukaryota; kingdom Fungi; phylum Ascomycota; class Saccharomycetes; order Saccharomycetales; family Saccharomycetaceae; genus Torulaspora; species Torulaspora indica. The sequence goes on along the minus strand of CAKNUP010000014.1, from coordinate 158,128 downwards.
ATGCAAGGTTGCATCAAGACCGGTTGCAGAGCGCTCTGTTACCAAGATTGCATCGTTTTACGTAACAGGTGGATTTGAGCAGTGCCGTAACTGCGATTGAAGCCAGATAAGCTGCTTCAGAGACTCTTTTAGGTATTTTAGACTGGATGAGAAGCTCCGGATCGTTTCCGCAGCTCATATTCCTTCCTGAGGCAAAAGGAAATCAGAGATTGAGTCAGATCAGTTCAAGATGACACAATATGGGCTCCGGAAACCAGCAAATACCGTTAACAAGCTGATAGGGCGATGCTATTAATCGACAAGCGGTCTGGCGCTACGAATCGACAAGACGTCTACGTGAAGATCTCGGATCCGCCACTAGGATAGCTTCCGAGGTCGCTGGATCAACCAGATCATCTAATTAGCATGTCCAGCATCGATTGCCTTGTTTGTTCATCTGATCTACAGCTCTGTTCTTGATATGGAAATGGCTGGCTTCAGCCGTGCGCGCAGATCAGTTGCTGGACAAAGCTAAATTGAAGAATAATGCCAAGCCAAATTAAACTGCACCAGGCTGGATCAGGTTAATGAGTTGATCAGCTCTTTAGGGAGCTTAGTGGGAGTAAATCAATGACGAATCGGGTAAATCAGAAATCTCCTGGTTCAGTAAACCATGATCAGCTTTCTCAGCCATCTTAGATGGCAGCCAATTTTAAACTATAAAAGCTGGAGTGAATGATAAAGCAGATGTAGGATCTCCTGTCGTTCTGCGTTCATTTGCTCAACAAGCTTCGCAAGCAATGTTTTCCTACCATATATTTCTGATAGGATGGTTAATTCTCCTTTCACGTTTTACATTCGCTGTGTCTGCGGCAGAAGAATCCCAGTCTTTCTTTATCGATGTTCAGTTGAGTGATGCGTTCACCGGATCGACGAACTGTACCGATGTGAACCATTGGTTTTTGATAGAGGCTGACATTTTCGTTCCTAAAGGAGTTAACAAAGATATCTACCTCACAGTGCCTCAGGACTTTACTTCTCTTCCCAATGACATTTTCCCACTCAAGGCAGGTGCCGACACTATCGGGTTGGTCGCCACTGACCGCTCTAACACGCTGCGAATTTCATACAACAGTTCATTGCCAAGGAATACCACAGCAAGTCTCAGCTTCCTTGCTCAGCTAAGCGGTGATGCAAAGAAAGAGATCAAATCACCAGGTGCAAAGAACTATACTTTCGAGGTTTCAACTGGTTCGTCTTTCAACAGGACTATAAATTACGTCGCCAAAGATGTTATGGCGCTGACATCAAACGGTGGGATCTACTCCGAGAATAATACTGCATGGTTTACAGCCGATGTGCCTTTATCCATGCTGAACCGAGCTACAACTTTTACTTCTCAGGCAACGAATAACTCAAGTTACACATTTGACACAAGCCGTACAACTGTCGAAATCGTCGTTGCGGTAAACGATTTCAATCAGCCACTAACCAGCTTTCCATTCACTGCATTTAAAGATCAATCGGACAGCTCTCGGATCCAGCTGAAGATCAACTCAAAAATTGATGGAGGAAAATACCTACGTGTCAAGTACTACTCCAAGCCTCTAAAGGCGGCTACTATCGGGAACACTGTTTCTCTGAATTACGCCAATGGATTATCGAAGAGGGACGGTGCTCTCACAGTTAGCTCCAATTTGTATGCAGTATCTCAAGCTAATGTTCAGAATCAAGGCACGGTGGGTGAAAGTACCACCTCAACACCTCCTGTTGTCAGTGCTTCCGGTGCGTCCAACGGAGCTTACGAGACTTTTTATCTGCAAACAAAGACGGAACCTGGTGTGTATACAGAAATTGGGACTTGGCTTCCAATTTCTACTTTGACGACTCAGTCAAGCTCCATAAGTCCTCAGAGTTTTCCTGATAGCAGCTCCCTGCAAACGTCGTCATTGGATTCTCTCCCATCCTCTTCATTTTCCTCCTCAGCAATCTCATCGTCCGAGTCTTTTCTGTCTTCTTCAAGTTCCTCCTCAGTTGCATCTCAATCAATCACGGCAACCTCCAGCTATTCCCTGTCTACGTCATCTTTGAGCTCCGCTGGCAGTGCTTCGACTACTAAAGCAAATCCTTCCGATGCCCATCTGAGATCTTCTTTGATCTCAAAAACTATCAACGGCGAGGTTGTCACTTTTACAACTCTAGGTGCTGTGTCCACTATTTCCAAGATACTTCCGACTCAAGGTTATTATTTGAATTCGACAACCTCCTCTATGTTATTTTCTTCAACTTCCAATCCCTCATCATCTCACTTTGAGGGCTCAACCTTAGTTTCTGAATCGATTATAACATCTGCACCTCCAGAGCCATCTTCAAGTCAGTCTAGAGATTTGGGTCCAAAGTTTAGTTCATTGGAATTTGCCGGCTGGAATGCTACAACGACGAGGACTGGGAATACAACAGCATCCATTTCATCTTTTTTGGAACCTTATCAGACCTACACTGTAATCACCAAAGATAGTGGAGCAATCATAACTTCCTACTTCAGCGTGCGCGGCATATCCACATTAAGTTCCCCAGCTACTTCAAAAGCACAAACGACTACTGTAAGCTCAAATGCGATTGACTCAGTAACCAGCAATAGTCGTGAGCTTCAAAGCATAGAATCGGCGAAAAGCGACTCACTTGGCTCATTTTCAAGCATAACCATCAGCGGCACTACTACATCAAGCAAAGCTACAAAAGTTTACACGGCAGGTCCTACTATAAATCCTGGCTTTGGCGCCAGCTCTGGTTTTCATTCAAGCCCTAGTCTCAACGGTCTCACTTCGATCACAACTCAAAATCGTCCTACCAATTCTGTGATATCCCATAGACCTTCTGTGACGACAATGGAAAACTATATTGCTAGTCGAAGCTCAAACTCCAGTTCCAGTGCCTTAGCCATCCAGACACAGTTGACATCGGCCGAAGGTTCCTATACTTCGGTGTTGCCGATTATGTATGAAGGTAAAGCGAACGGCGCATTGAGAAGGCCAACTGGATTGGCAGGCTTCTTGATCAGCTTTTTTCTGTTGTGGGTTTAATGGTATACTACAGGTAGTGGCTACCTAAATAATGGATAGGATTTTATAGATGCATAGATGTTTAAAGGTTACGCAATATTATACTCTTGAACCGAGGCGATGTTCTACTGATGAGCGTGGAGTGACTCTTCTCAAAAGTCTATCCTGCAGATCTAGCGTGTCCAGTAGTCGCTCGTTCATCTCACTTCTAAAGGTAAAATAGAGCCCTTTGTCATCCAAAGTGTGCTTGTTTTCGACACTTCTTGCCGTGCTGATGGGCAGCAGCCATTCCGCTAACGTTTCCCCCATCACATCGCACCAATTGCTTAGGCAGGACCCTAAATCGAAGACGTTATCGGCGGTATAATTCCTGGGAAAGCCAGTTTCAGCAAGTACCGCCAGCTCTTCTCGAAGGCTCCGCTGCGTATACAGTTCGATTGTTGTCTGGTTCTTGGTAACCTGGTATATGCTGAACCCAGTAAAGCAAAGCATGGCAATCGACACAACGAATGCCAGCAACCACACGGATAGCAGGCGCAGATCTATCAGTTCCCGCTCGAAAGCGCCGTCGTCAAACCACATGTACAGCTGAGCGGAAGTAATTGCAAGCACAGTCAAAGCATAGACGGTGCTGTAGATCAGGAATTGAATGAAATATCTCTGGTTTTTGAACCCCACGCAGCCCGGGATCCACGGACAGTGATGGTCCATCTTCAGAATGCACTTATTACACGTTGAACAGTGGTGTGTCCTGTCGGGCTTCCACACACGGCACGTTCGACACAGCCTGAACCTCCCGTCCCGTTTCGACGTGACAGACCTCCTGGACAGGAAGTCTGGTGGCAACTCTGCACCGTTCTCAGCGGCGCCGACGTCATCAACCACAAGTTCCGGAAAATCCAGCGGACTCCCAGGACCCACTGCGATGAGTCTGTAGTACGTATACCATCCAATCCCCAGCAGGGAGACCACCGGCAACCAGACTACAGCCAACGGCACCAGTTCCACCCTCGTGCAAGTTACAAAGGCGGTCCAAGCGTATAGAACCACGACCAAAGTCCTGGGAAAAAGCGTGAACACCGACCACCTGCCTCTGAAACACATCTGGCCGGCAATTGAACCATCAAGAGCCTCCTAGCTGGGTCTATCAGGCTTTAACAGCAGCTCATCGCAGGCATATAGGATCTACGGTCACCTATGACGTGCCAAGTGAAAAACTCTTGAAGATCAGCACTACGTCAACTAGCGTTAGAGCCGGTAATAGGAGCCAGTTGTCCAGCTATGCCTACGCTGATATTCCCTGGTGATGAGCTGAACCTTGATAGCCAGAAGCCAACGACTCTCGGTCCGGGGCTGTACTACAATCCAGTAACGCAGGAGATAGAGCCGACAAATGCCGGGGTAGAGGTGGTTACTGAGACGAAGAGGGGCCAGACGGCGTACGTTGAGTTCAATTCCAAGAGATATGTGCCTGCCGTGGGCGACTACGTGATCGGAGTGATAGTGGGACAGTTTTCAGACAGTTATAAAGTGTCGCTTTCGAGCTTCTCATCTAGCGTTACACTTTCGTATATGGCTTTCCCCAATGCTTCCAAGAAGAATAGACCGACGTTGAAGATTGGCGATCTGGTCTACGCTAGGGTCTGTGCGGCGGAGAAGGAGTTGGAAGCGGAAATTGAGTGTCTTGATTCGAGCACTGGGAAAGACGCAGGGTTCGGCCTGCTGGAGGGCGGAATGGTTGCTGAGGTGTCGGCGGCGTTTGCTCGGGCTATGCTTTTCGATCAGAGGTTTCCTTTCCTGAAGATGCTCTCGCAGTTTACGCAGTTCGAAGTCGCCATCGGCGTGAACGGCAAGGTATGGTTGAAATGCGATGAGTTGAGAAACACGCTAGCATGCTATAGGTCAATTCTAGAGTGTCAGAAAATACCCGTAGCGCAATACAAGGATACGATCAAAAGGCATTTCAAGAATAGGGTGGACGCTGCTAAGTGAGTTGCCCGCTTTGCCATTGTATATTAATTGTCTAAACGAATATTAAATCTTTAATAGAGCCCTGTGTGTACAACCGCAACGTTTCTAAGACGTCAGCGTTTACCTTGCATTCGCCACGGCCATCAAGGACTTGGTAGGCTTGCGAAGGTTCATAGCTGTCAACTTTCAGAATGCTGTCATAATATTCGACATCGACAGTGATATTTGCATAATAACCACTGTATTTGACGGCTTCATCTATCTCTAAGTCAGATTCCGTTTCTGGTTTTGTGCTGACAATGTCCTCATACTCGTCAGTCTCTGAGTTGGCCCATTTGGCGCTCTCCAAAAAGACTGGAAATTTCTCGTTGCGGTGTAAATCATTGAGATTCTCCCGGGCTTTTGCCCCGTCAGCAAGCACCAATTTCAGTTGGTTGCTTGTCATCCTTGATTCGTCGCTATTCCGTAGTTTAACTTCTTGTATGGGCTCTTTTTGGTCATCTGAGTTTGGGTGGTCTTCATCGAGCGTGATGGATCTGAGCTTATTATTGATCCAGCTCTGTTTACGAGAAGCAAAGGGCGATATTCCATCCTTTTCAACACGCATCGAATGATACCTTCTTGTCGAGTTCATGTTAAAAGTAAACAGTTCTCGGATCCATGTAAGAGACCGCGGTAAATAGTATTCATTCCAGTAATTGTCAAATGCGCCCGGATACCCTCTTATATTGCGCATGACTTCCTGTAAGGTTAGATCTTTCTTCTTGTCAATTATTTCTTTCTGCACAAGCTCAGATATGCTGATAATGTGGTAGTTATTCCACCAATGCGTGTAACTCCTTTTCGGTCCGGACATGGCATATTCGTTGTGTAGATAAATATCTGTGTTCATTTCCCATAGCGCTGGATAGTCCTTCTTCCAAACATAATGACCAAGAAACAGATTGATGGCATCCTGTCTCTGGGCGTCGACAAAAGAATTACTGTAGAATCTTTTGATACTTTCAATCATATCCCTAGAATGCGAACTCCATTGATTAATTTTCCGGTAAGTTTCCATGGTGTTTACAAGATGTGAGCCACCATACTGCAATGCAATGGTATCCCCTAGATCGTGGAAAAGTTCAGTTAAGATATTTATGATGTCCGAGTCATACTCCAGGTAGCTATTATCAATAATACCTAGACTCTTCAATTGTACGCCCAGCGCCCTCTTGCCCACTACAAACTGAGCAGCATTCGTTCTGTCGAGACAATCGATACAATTGCTTCTGCATATTCCTTGTTGTATTTTGGTAGACTTGAAATCTGATCCATTGTGGAAGATTCCTGTGCTTGCTAATGTCTTAGCTGCGTATCTTTCTAGAAACTCTATCACTCCCTGGCCATCCTGCTTTGATGCTCGGCTCATATCCCAAGAGGTATACTGAATTTTTTTGTCATCAGGAAGAAACTGGTTGAGATAGTTTATGCACTGCTCGAATTCCTTCAATAACTTGGTTTCTCTTGGTGTCTTTTCCTTTGTCTTGATAAGATTCAGTACCTCCACTTTACCATACCTCTGGAAAAGCATATCGAAATGCAAAGCAGCGGAAGTGAAGAAAGGGTCGACAGCTGTTATTTGAATTGGTGGCTTTGCCGTCAAGTTTGATGCTTCTTGAGTCCAGTAAAGCGGTATGGATCCTCGATGCTGCACAAAAGATGTATATCGGTCACTGTCGAAATAACCGTTACCAGGGTTATGAAAGCCAGTTAGCAGCATGTCTGCAACTATCTGTTCCGTTTCAACTTCATTTGCAACATATCCTTGTTTATTGACACCTCTCTTGAGAAATCTTGCCCCAGCAAACTGATGTGATCTACGAGCGATCAGGGTTATGTAGATGCTTTTACCGAGCACTAACACATTGACTTGATCAATAAAGCCATGCACTATTGGCCTAAACCAATCGTAAACTGTATCGATGCACGGCAGTACTGGTTTCAGCAAATTGCTATTCCACATGAACATTTCATTATAATCTGGTATGCCACTAGGCACTGAAATGTCGCTCCTTCCGACAGCTTTCAGCTTTTCTCTCATCAAATTCGTCTGCAGGGTATTCGTGATATCATAAGTGTTGCTGAAGTAGAAGGTCTTGGTCAAATCCAGACTTTGAAACGTTGACATCAGCCGAGCCTCAGCGGAATATTTATCGGGCTTCTTATAATTATTCGATATTGGAACCAGCTCCGTATCATCAATATGGAATATAGATCGGCCCGCCAGAACCGCCACTTGGCTGCATTTCTTCACCACAATCAAATAATAGCACGTTGTGAACCTTATAAACCCGACAAGGCCGTATCCGGTCAATTTCTTGTGCAATCCCCCCTCGCTAGCGTCTTCCAGTCCCGAAAGAACATTCATGATCTCACTCCTCGTGAAGAAGACGTTATCTTCCAGCACACTCAGCCTATCCTGCGGCACACTGAGATCTATCTCCAGTATCCTAAACATTGTCTCCCGCTTGTTGCTACCAACAATGTACATCCTCTCCTTCGTCTCGTAGATGGTATATTTGCTCAGAATGAATTTGGTAGTCCTTCTCTGCTTGGGAGTCTCGTTGGAGAGACTTAACTCGTTGAGCGCCTCCGGGGAGCCAGCTCCCCGCCCTTGGCCATCCATCAATCAAACGCACCAACCAACTGAAGTGATCAAGCGCCACAGAGTGCCAAAAACCCAACAGCTTCAGCTATAATAACCGTCTTGAATAGTTCAAGTCCCTCTATAAAGAGATGCCTTTAAGACTCGATCTGATCCCGTGACAGGCTTTTACAAGCGATGAGCTGAAAAATTATGCCAAGACCGCTATAAAATGAGCGATGAGATGCTTGAAGCAGGCTCTAGCACGGTCGTTAGCGGTTATTGGTGGGATGCCGGGCGAGGAATTGACTCCTAGGCAGCTTAAACAGCTGGAGAAGCAAGAAAGGCGCAAGAAATATGCAGATCTGGCGATCCAGGGCACAAACAACTCGTCAATTGCATCAAAGAGGTCCGTGGAGCTGCTGTACTTGTCGAAACTAAGCGAAACCGATGGCAAAGCACCGCGAGAGTACTTTAAATACTTTGTCAGGAAGAGTCCTAAGCGTTCGCCGTGTATCAATCGGGGCTACTGGCTGAGACTACATGCCATAAGGTCCCGACTGGACTCAATTGTCGAAGGTAGAGATGATGATATTGTAGTGGTGAACTTGGGATGCGGCTTTGATCCGCTGCCGTTCGAGATTTTGGACCAACATAACCCATCGAGCGAGAAGTACAGAGGAAGAGTGCGATTTGTGGATGTTGACTATAGCGATCTGATAAGCGAGAAAGTGCGTATTATACGGGAGACAGCAGAACTTGCCGAAATTCTGGGTCCCAGCTCACTAAAGCAGGAGGGTGTCGCCTACGGAACGGATAGTTATATTGCTGTGAGTTGCAACCTCAATTACCCTAAATCCTTCCGAGATTTGCTGATTACTTTTGGGTTGAATGATCCGAAAATCGTCAAGGTATTCGTAGCAGAAGTCTCTTTGGCGTACATGTCGTCTGGCCATGCCGATGACATTATAGCGGCCTGCGGTGAGATGCCCAATTCTCACTTCCTGCTGCTAGAGCAAGTGACCCCAGCGGGTCCAAGTGAGCCATTTGCAAAGCAAATGCTGAAACATTTCAAGAAGAACAACTCTCCGCTGCTCAGTGTGCAGAAATATTTTACAACCGAGGCACAGAAGGACAGGTTCATCAGGTTAGGTTTTGCTCGAGTAAATGCTGGAGATATGTTCAAGCTGTGGCAAACTGTCAATCCTGCAGAAAGGCTGAAAGTCCAGTCTGTGGAGCTTTTCGACGAATTGGAGGAACTCCATCTCTTTTGCCATCACTATCTTATCTGTCATGCCACAAATGAAAAAAGCTTTGCCTTTGAAGACTTGTACAGGTTTGGCATGTCGGCTGCTGCCGCAGAAATAGATGTCAAGCACGATGCGCAGTTTGAAATGCTGAGTCATTCAATTTCCAGGAAATTCGGTGCTTCAGCTACCTTGGTACCGCACCAAAGCGACTCCATCTGGTACTTCGGTGGTAGCAACCCTGGTAGACTAGATGAAATGCTAAGAATCGATGCAAAGACCGGAGCCGTTGTCAGTCTCAACACTACTAATAATCCGCCTGCGAGAATGTGCCACACGTTGACAAGCCTGGGAGATTCCAATAGGCTGCTGCTGGTTGGTGGCCGGCAGGGTCCACATAATGGCTACGGAGATTGTTGGATCCTGGACACTTCGTCTCACACTTGGTCCGAGGGTCCCAAGCTGCCGGAAGCGAGATATAGGCATTGCGCGGCTTTTGTTCACCACCAGATCATAATATGTGGTGGAGTAACCACAGGAGCACCGTTTCTGCGATATGACACCAACGCCAATGCTTTCCACCCATGTCCAGCCGAGGGGCTCGACGTCGACCGCCCACTCTGTTCGGCAGCGATGGACTACAACTCAGACGCGCAGCTTGGAATCATCGTCGGCGGTTCTACAGACGAACTAAACGTCTCCGATGCCCTGTACATATTCACCTACCGAGACGACAAGATACAGGTGCAAAAGACAATCAGACACCCTCTATTTCAAAGGTACGGAGCCAAAGCAAACTTTATCAGCGACCATGAAATCCTTATTGTCGGCGGAACAAGCCCAGAGACGCTCTTCGACGCCGACACCAGCATCATCGTCGTAGACCTCCATACCGAGAAAATCACAGGTATCGAAATCCACCGCGAAATATGGCAAGATCAGCCACTATTTCTTGTCGGATGCGAATTGATTACGGTCAGCGCAGCTGAGCACATAGTCGTCGGAGGAGGAGCTACTTGCTACGGTTTTGGCTCCGTCTACAACAAGGGCTTCAAGCTAAGACTTAGCGACAGCTAGCGTCGATATCAGCTGGCGCTGACTGCTATCTTTTGTATCGTCTTTATAAGATGTCCATATATTCTGAAGAGCTTGAAATTTAGCATACTCGCGCGCGAAGTCGCTCTAATGAACGTGTTGAATGAACAATTTGCAGGCATTCAAGGTAAGGTTTTGCTGCATTAGACACCTGGAAGCCCGGAATTGAGGGTGGGTTTCGATCAACGGCCTACAGAATGGTTAATTTCAACTTAAGTGGAGTAGGAGTGTTCAAAAAGAAGGAAGTACAGAAGGATGCTGATGTGCCGGAAGAGGAAGATGTAGATGCGTCCGAGTTTGAGGAAGATGAGGTGTTACCAAAGCAAGCGAAGAGTAGGAGACCCTTAGATACGCCATTTTCACAGCAACGATTGGCATCTTGGAATCCGGTACCTACACCCAGGTCTGTCATTCCGCTGTATCTGCTTGTAGCGGCGATCTTCGTTATCGTGGGTGGATGCCTTTTATCAGTGGCTTCTAAGGTCAGTGAACTCACTATATACTATCAAGATTGCACTACTGAGGCTCCGAGCGGCGACGAGTGGGCAGATATGCCGGCTGATCACTACACGATGATTTTTGCCAAGAATAAGACGTTTAGCGTGGCTCCCCAGTGGAGATATGTGGCGGATCCTGAGGATCATGACCAGGAGAGCGGGACTTGTCAGATCCGGTTTACCACGCCGCATGATATGCCAAAGGACGTTTACGTTAACTATCTGATCGAGAATTTCGCAGCAAACCATAGAAGATACGTGCTGTCGTTCAGCGAAGACCAGATCAGAGGCAAGAGTGCGTCGCGTGCTGATATCCAGGATAATGTTGGTATCAATTGCAAGGTTCTGGGTCATAACGCGGAGGGGAAACTGTATTATCCCTGTGGTCTGATAGCCAACTCAATGTTTAACGACACTTTTCCCTTCCAGCTCACGAACGTCAACGATCCTTCGAGCAACTACTCTTTGAGCAACACCAATATTAACTGGCACACCGATAGGTCGCGGTATAGGAAGACAAAGTACAACCCGGAGGATATCGTCCCACCACCTTACTGGGAGCGACAATTTCCTAACGGATACAACGAGACGAACATTCCCAATATTCACGAGTGGGAGGAGTTCCAAAACTGGATGCGACCAGCAGCGCTTCACAAGTTTGCCAAATTGATACGTCGAAACTCCAACGAAAGTCTTCCAGCCGGCGAATACCAAATTGACATCGGGCTTCATTGGCCTGTGCTAATGTACAACGGTAAGAAGGCCGTGTACATTACGCACGGTTCAAGCATAGGAAGCAGGAATTACTTTCTCGGCATCGCATACTTGATTGGCGGATGTATTCTCGCCGCGTTTGCTCTCATTCTGCTGGGCTTTTGGTTATTATCTGGAAGGAAAATTGCAGACCCTTCTTACCTTTCCTGGAACCGGAGTTAAAGATCTTTCGATGTTATGTACTTTTAGGGCGTTGGCAGAGACGATAAGCCAAGTTGTATAGTTAGGAAGGATTTCTGAAGAAACGGCCTAAGGGCCTCGTTACGGCAGAGTGCTAAGCTTTCAAGATACCTCTTCACGGATTGCATCAAGTGACGAGCTGCAGCCGCCAGGACAAACCGACAGAAGTCTGTTGAGGGCCTCAGGCTACTTGAAGTAGTCATAGTTGCTGAAATCTGACTCATCTCTAAGCAACCGGCGCTACCATATTCAAGTGAAAAATAGATAAGCATGAAAAAAGAGATAAAAAGCTGTACTCGAGCAACCGATCAAACGACCAATTGACATAGCTGGAGCTCTTGAAAAGTAGCTAGTCATCGCAATGCTGAAAAGATATCTTTCTTCAACCTCTGCCAAAAGCCTGGCGACTGCTCTGGACGAGAAGGTGTACCAAGTCACTACTTATGCGAGACCGGACGATCTTTGTATTACCAGAGGCCAAAACGCTAAACTTTATGATGATATCAATGGGAGGGAGTACATTGACTTTACTGCTGGTATAGCAGTCACTGCTTTAGGTCACTCGAACCCTGAGGTGGCCGATATAATGCACAAGCAAGCTTTGAAATTGGTGCATTCTTCGAATCTGTACTACAACAAGGAATGTTTGGACTTGAGTTCAAAGCTAGTTGAAAAGACAAAGAAATTTGGAGGACAATTCGACGCTTCAAAGGTTTTTCTGTGTAATTCTGGTACGGAGGCCAATGAGGCGGCCCTGAAGTTTGCCAAGAAACACGGTGTCTCGATCAATCCCAAGAAGCAAGGCATCATTGCTTTCCAAAATTCATTTCATGGACGTACCATGGGAGCATTGTCTGTTACCTCTAATCCCAAGTACAGAACGCCATTCGGTGACCTGATTCCTCATGTGACATTTTTGGACTTGAATGATGAACTGACTAAACTCAGCGACTTCATCACTTCGAACAGAGACAAGCTAGCCGGGTTGATTGTGGAACCAGTGCAGGGTGAAGGTGGTATTTTTCCAGTTCCAGCCGAGAAACTGATTGGTTTAAAGAAAATCTGCAGTGAGAACGAAGTCGCTGTAATTTATGATGAGATTCAGTGTGGTCTTGGTCGTACCGGTAAGCTGTGGGCTCATGCCGCCTTGCCTAAGGAAGCTCATCCAGATATTTTCACCTCTGCAAAGGCTCTTGGTAACGGATTCCCAATTGCTGCCACAATTGTGAACGACAAGATCAACAATGCCTTGCAAGTCGGTGATCATGGAACCACTTACGGTGGTAACCCATTAGGTAGCGCTGTTAGCAAATACGTGGTCGATGTGATTGCGGATGAGAAGTTCTTGAATCAAGTGGAAGCCAAAGGTAAGATCTTCGAGACTAGATTGCGTGAACTACAAAAGAGATTTCCTGAACAAATCAAGGACATTAGAGGCAGGGGTTTGATCATCGGAGCTGAATTTGCGGAACCACCAACCGAAGTTATTAAAAAGGCCAGGGAACTTGGTCTGCTGGTAATCACAGCCGGAAAAAGCACCGCCAGATTCGTACCCGCTCTGACCATTGAAGACTCGGTGATTGAAGAAGGTTTAGACATATTTGCAAAGGCTGTCGAAGCAGTTTACAAATAATCTCCCTAGTTGAATTGTACGATTTATATTATGTAACCGATAGATTGTAAAGAATACTTACAAACTGACTTTTATCTGTTAAACTCCGGTAGTCCCTACAAGAACCACATAACGAACGCCAAAAATGAAATGAGAAATGATGAACAAATAGAGACCGCACCATTTTTTACGGTGCTTTCCAAATCTGTTTTAACGCGACCAATGGTTCCTGAGATTGATCCCAAACCAATGGAGCCTGATGATGGCGAAGCCACGGCAGTGTACTGTGAAGTGAATCGTTGCGCAAATGTCGTAGAGGTAACTATCGTGCGACCATTTATAGTCAATGTGACCCACATTGGGGAGGTCTTAGCCCTCGTCGTAGTGTATGTTCTTGTAGTGCCTTCTGTGATCGTAATGTAAGTGTCCATTGGTATTGTAGTCACTGGAGTGAGTGGTGGCGGAGTAAAGTTTGTAGAAGGGTCTGGACGACCATTTGGGTCTTGAGCAGCAGCAGCCTGGGTGGCAGAGCTCGTAATGGAGGCCGATGACGAGCTACTAGCTCCTGAGACAGGCAAAACGGTTGTCCCTGTAATGGTAACACCGGCGGCGTTCGTGGTGGTGTAAATGCTGGTTGTCAATCCAGTTGTTGCAACGCTAGGCGTGATTGCCGTAGTGGCCGCTGAGTCGAAAGTTGTAGTGGAAATGACCGTAGCACCCGCAGCGTCCGTAGTCGTGATAATACTCGTAACCAGCCCTGTGGCTGCCGTGGTAGCCCCTGGATTGAAAACCGTGGTAGATGTCACCGTGGCTCCCGCAGCGTTCGTAGTGGTGATCAAACTCGTAACCAGCCCTGTGGCTGCCGTGGTAGCTGTTGGAGTAAGAACCGTCGTAGACGTCACCGTGGCTCCCGCAGCATTTGTCGTAGTCACAACACTCGTCACCAAACCAGTTCCTGTAGTCCCGGTAGTTGGCGTTACATCCGTTGTCCCCGTTACAGTCGGAATCGTCACCTGAGTTAAAGTAACCGATACACCAGCAACATTTGTCGTAGTAATAACCGTAGTAATTGGCGTTGCTGCTGCCGCATTAACCAAAGTTGCAGGATCAAACACAGAAGTCTTTGTCAGTGGTAACCCATTCGCGTCCGTAGTTACCACAAGCGACGTCGTCAACACAGCTCCAGTCAGCCTTAAAAACAAAAGCCAAGCGATAGATAACTGAGCTAGCATCCCGCAATCGCTGCCACTCAATTCAAACTCCTACAACACGCGGAAATCAACCGTTAATCAGCTGTTTCACCACCTTGTTTAGTGTTTAAACGTCTAAATTTTCACTCGCTTTATGTTCCAGCCCCTGCGCTTCGAGCCAAAAGCCTCGAAGTTGTTTCAGATCTAAAAATAGTCACGTGGTTGTGGCCGGGTAACAAATTTAGAGGTATATAAGCGTTTTTGTGGCAGCGCCACTGAAGTTAGCCGCCCACCACCACTTTTGAAGAAAGAAGATAGCAAGAGGAGGCGTTGAGAGGGCTTGAGATGATTTGAGAGTGCTGTTATGTTGGTTCAGGAGTGTCGTAGCGCTGAGTCGTGGCAGGTGGTGTCTTGGAATTAGCCGCCCACTGTCACTTTCAAGAAAGAAAATAGCAAAAGGAGGCGTTGAGAGGATTTGAGATGGTCAAGATGTCGTTGTAATGGTGCAGGAGTCTCAAGTAAGTGAAAGAATGCTGAGTTGTGCCCGATGGTGGTGTCTTGGAATTAGCCGCCGTCAGGGAGGGGTCAAAAAGAGCTCCGGACGTGCTGTAAACGTCAAAAGGTACTAATGCAGGCTCCGTGGAGGTCGTGGAGTCGGTTACGAGGCGATTAGTCATGGCCCTGGTCGATGCTATTCAGACCCCGTGACTTATATTTAGCAGCGCTTCGTTGGCGATGAGACGCGTCCTTGAAACCAGTGATACGATACCGACATGAGATAAAAGGGCAGCAGATTAAAGGGAAAAGCAGCCGCATCCGTAAGTATATGTACCAGTGATTGCAGTGGATGGAGTGCAATGCCAAAGGATCATAACCCTTTACACTCATTACACTCCAACGGGACAGTAGGCAGTGGTAACGCTCCGGACCACGTGTATCGCGTTTTCAGTGTCGATGACGATCCCGATGAGATTGAGCACGATGTAAGGTATTTGGAGGGTCTTCACGATGGTTTGAAGTATGCTTTGCATAACAGCAAATCCAAGAGCCACCTGCTTCCATCCGCTACTTCGGATGGCAGTGGCCAGCATCCCAAATCCAAGTTGAAAACAAAGACAAAGTTTAGAACGAGTCCCAAGAAAAGGTCGGTGTCCAAGCCAAGAAAGGATACCGATGGCTGCGTTCCCTCCAAAATCTCTATTCCCTCTGTAGGTGCTCCGCAGGACGCCAGCAATATTGATGTAGAGCCAGATGCTAACAAATTTGTCATTCATGATCATCCCTCTGGTATCGGACATGACCTGATATTTGAAGATCGAAACGTAGACGAGGAGAATGGGCCAGGTGACGATGTAAGGTCTACGGCTTCCTCATTGGAGTCCTACACTTTGCGAGAGAGGCAAGACGCGATCAATGAAACACATCCTTTTGGTATCAGGATATGGAAACCTGCATTGTATAAAAAGCAGAGGTCAGTTCAAAAAGTGGCCGCTGAGGATATCCACGAAACTCGACTGAAGAAGATCACTTGGGAGGTTCATCTAAGCAACATTCTTTGGGCTATTTCCTGCGGAACTTTCCTCTTCCTGTTAATGGATATTGTGGGAGTGTTGGTTTACGTGTTGGGATTATTTACTCGGTCTTCGAAAGAATATGCGCTTCTGTGCTTCAGACTCGGCCATTATCTCTTGTGGCCTTTTGGTAAAGTGGTTTATTTAACACGCGATGAGCACTATATTCAGGAAGACATGGATGAAGGCATAAGCACCCAGCAGTTTTACAACTGGGTTACTTCATATAGTAATCGGTTGTTTTTCCATCAATCTCAGGCAGAAACAAATGATTTATTAAAGCAACATGGCAACAAATTGCAGCATCCATCATACGGCTCGGTAAGGCAGCATTTGGCTGCTTCTCGTGAGGAAACACCTTCTATACACGGTATCCTATCTCAACATCCAAGTGGTAATTCTGAGACAGTTGAGGGTTACTCTTCTGGGACAGGCACCCAGAGGAGGTACTTTGGTAGAGGTAAATGGTCCTGGGGCAGGTTGGTTTTCTACCTCCTTTTTCATCTCGTAATACAGCCAATAGTATTCCTAATCTCGCTGGTTACTTGGTTGGCAGTTTTTACAATACCGATGAGTAATATCCTGTGGAATCTAATGTATCATTGCAGGAGACATCCATTGGCGTTGGGTTTTAAGTATATCAGGAATACCAGCGCACAGGACGACTCTATAATCAAGGCTCAAGTTGGTAAGAATATATTGCTATGCACGTTTCGCTGCGCTGGCTGGCATTACTATAAATTTACCGTTGACGGAACCAATGTTATAGTGGTAAACTTGATGTCATTAGTACTTTTCACCATTTTTGATTTTTACCTTTTCAAGGAACAATGGCATTTCAGTAGTTGGCTGACTCATGAGACAACGATTTTCATTTTATGTCTGGCTTCAATTATTCCCCTAGCATTTTACATCGGTCAGGCTGTTGCATCGATTTCTGCTCAAACCTCCATGGGTGTTGGTGCTGTGATTAATGCTTTTTTCTCCACGGTTGTAGAGATTTTCTTATACTGTGTTGCTTTGAAACAAAGCAAAGGCCTTCTTGTCGAGGGATCTATGATCGGTTCAATCCTAGGTGCAGTCCTGTTATTACCAGGTCTGTCGATGTGTGGCGGTGCTTTGAATAGGAAGACACAAAGATACAATCCGGCCAGCGCCGGTGTTTCCTCCACTATGCTGATCTTTTCTATGATTGTCATGTTCGTCCCAACCATATTTTATGAGATCTATGGCAGTTATACTGTGCGCTGCGAAGATGATAAAGACTTAGCGTTGACCCTTGTAAACATTTCCAAGGTTTTTACTTCAGATAGATGCTATCTCACTCATCCACCATTAAAGTACACCAAGATGTATGTCAAAGTCATTGAGCCGCTATCAATATCCTGTGCTGTTGTTCTTTTCTTGGCATATATCATTGGTTTGTGGTTTACGCTAAGAACCCACGCAGTGATGATTTGGCAACTGCCGATCACGGAACAAGGTAAGGAGATGAATGCAAGTCGCATGCTCGTGAACAGCCCTCATGATGACCAACATGTTAATGATGAAGGTACATCTAGTGGTCATGAAGCCCCCAATTGGTCGAGGAACAGATCGACATTCATCCTTTTGGTGGCAACTCTGCTATATGCTGTCATTGCCGAAATACTGGTGTCGTGTGTAGACACGGTTTTGGAAGATGTTCCCTCATTGAATCCCAAATTCCTCGGTTTGACTATTTTTGCACTAGTACCGAATACTACAGAATTCTTGAATGCTATTTCCTTTGCAATACATGGCAATGTTGCTTTATCTATGGAGATCGGTAGCGCATACGCGCTACAAGTTTGTTTGCTGCAGATACCTGCTTTGGTTCTATACTCGGTTCTATACACATGGAAGATGGATCCATCTCAGATATCTATCAGAGACATGATGTTTGCACTGGTGTTCCCTAAATGGGATCTCATTGCATCGATGGCAAGCGTATTTCTCTTCACCTATTTGTACGCGGAAGGCAAGTCTAATTATTTCAAAGGCTCGATGTTAATTCTACTCTATGTTATCACGGTGTTGGGCTTTTACTGTCAAGGCATTATAGAAAACTGGGGTCCCACCTGAGATCGCATGCGAACCAACTCCGTTGGTTCCAAGAGTCGTCGAGTCGATGTGTACGATTATTTAGAACGACATTATTTACTATCTTACAAAGTAATGGATGGTTGGTGATGCTTTGCGTTAGCTGCAGAATGTGGGAAGAACTCGATGTGATCGTCGTCTCCCAACTTGAGTACCTGCTTAAACCTGGCCCCGATATTACAGAGCGCCTCTTTATTCTCGGACTTTGTCCACAATGCGAATTTGTAACCACCCTTTCTGACGTTCAACACCACGCCGTTAATCTCAGACTCGTCCTCGTCGATGGTCTCGCCGATGACAGCCAGCAGGGTCCTCAGCCACAACTCGTCGATATCGGCACGCTTGGCCTTGACCTGGTACGACCACTTGCCGCCCTTGGCGTTTGCCTCGTCCTCCCACTCCGGTCTGATATCGTTACGGAACGCATGGTAGTCCGACTTGAGAGGCAGTTCGTGTGGTTCCGGGATGTTCTGTACGATCGCCCAGAACTCTTCCACAGTTTCAAAAGAAGTCACCGGACGCAGCAAATCAGACCACGACTCCGACTGTTCCACGGCAGGTTTCGTGTACCACAGTGTCCATTTTGTGTTCAACGGGTGTTTGAGATCGAACTGACTATCCGACAGCACCGTCTTTGGCTCCGTGTTTTCGCTCACAGCAACTTTTTCCTCAAATTTCTGGCTAACTTCCTCAACAGACATCTTCCACACAGCTCGATACACCCTATAACAGACGTTCCAGTCAACTCAATCAGCCTCAGTTCGCTGTTCTTCCTCCATCAGAGGGCCTTAACCTTCTCTTGGTGAAAATTTTTAAAGATCGCTTATAGGATTCGGAGTTACCCGACTTCCAGTCTTAGACTAGATTTTTGAAAAATTCTTTTGGGGTTACCCAGCTTCCAGTCTTAGGCTAGATTTTAAGAGGTTCTTAGAGCCTGGTATAGCAGGAGCAGCTGGCGATGAGCTGGGTGGTATTGGGGATTGAGGCCGGTTGTTGAGCTGTGGCAGATGGTCTGGGGTGCTGTGAAGATGCTGTTGGAGGGAGCCGCTGCGGTGGCGTCGGTTTCGCTGGTTGCGTTGTATTTCCTGCAGAATAGGCTGATCTATCCGTCGTGGGCGCAGGGAGCCCGTGAATTTGTGGATACTCCTGATAGCTACGAGCTGCCGTACGAGCTGGTGACGCTGACGACGGCGGATGGGGTGCGGATCCAGGCTTTTGATATGCGGAACTCGCGGAGCGAATCGGCGTCGACAGTGGTGATTCTGTGTCCCAATGCGGGCAATATGGGGTACTTTATCTCGATTGCTGATGTGTTCTACCGCCAGCTCGGGATGAGCGTGTTTATATACTCGTATCGAGGGTATGGGCACTCCGAGGGGACGCCGTCCGAGAAAGGGCTGAAACTGGACGCCGACTGTGTGATGGAGCATCTCTCGAGAGATCCGTTCCACAAGGCCCGGAAACTGGTTCTGTACGGGAGATCGTTGGGCGGCGCCAATGCGATCTATATCGCGGCCAAGTTTTCAAGCCTGTGTGACGCTGTGATCCTGGAAAATACGTTCTTGAGCATCCCAAAGGTGATACCGTACGTGTTTCCAGCGTTGCGGTACTTCAGCGGGATGTGCCACGAAGTTTGGAACTCGGAGGAGCAGATCAAAAGTTGCGATTCTACGCTGCCATTCCTGTTTCTCAGCGGACTGCGAGATGAGATAGTGCCACCATCGCACATGAGCAAGCTGTATGAGATATGTCCAAGCCATAACAAGCAGGTATTTCAATTTCCGCTCGGCTACCACAACGATACGATCATCCAGGAGGGCTACTGGTCTGTGGTGCGGAGCTTTTTAGAAGAGTTCGCACTTATCTAATCGTGTATCGCGTTACTCTACTTACTAACTATACAAGAACCTCGTTTGAACAGCCTCCAGGGCATTCAGTCATTCCTTCGGTTAAAAACCAACCTTTCAAGCATTCATAATGACCCTCGTGGCCGCATTCCAACATGGCCATCGTCATCTTCTTCATGGGTAGTTCGCACAGAACGCACAAACTATTCGGCTTCTTGCATGAATCGCAATACCAGTGGCCAAATCTGTTCATTGGAGTGTTGTTTCCCACCTTCTGCGACTCCAGCGAAAACTTCTCTTTTGAAATGTCATTTGTGATTAATTTATGGCATCTTTCGCAGAAGAGTGAAACGAGAGAGTCTCCACCTTGCGAGCTCATGATATCGTCCCATGGACAATATTTAAGAATGGCCGCGGAGATCTCGAAAAGCTCATAGTGATGTAAGATAGTGGTAAATCGTGCCAATGAGTCCTTGACCACTTCAACAGACGCCAACTGATAAATATCTTGGAAGAGTAATAGAATATTGACAGCAAGTAAAATGTTGCCCATCTCTACAGCCTGCTGATAGAGCTGTTTTATCAGTCTTCTTGTGCTCCATGGAGGCGGAGTATGCTTCAATCTGTTCGGTCCAATGTTCTTTGAGCTCTCGTTCACGGATTTTGCCTTAATGAGCTGTTCAAAATTCGAAGACGCGTAGCTTGGAAGCTTTTTTGGTGAGAATGGTGAAGCGAAGTCCGTTCGTTCCGTTATTTTCCTCAGAGCGGTTAATGGAGATGTTCCACTGGCGAGACTTTGCAGTGAAGATAATTTACTACTAGGGCTGCTCTGCAATAACGAGTGTGGGTGACGATTCCTGCTCGATAACCCATTCTCTGCATTGATCTCGCTTGGGGATCGTACATCGGTCATAAACGTATCGATAAATGACTGGCGTTGCTTTCTTTTTTGCAGGATAGGTATGTTAGAAGTCCGGACCTCGGTCGAGCTTGATGTTGGTGCAGGCGTCGCCGACGCGGTGCGAGTTGCCTCCGCATCCACGTCTTCATCATCTGTTATTACTGCGTCGGCATCGTTATCATTTTGCTTCTGTTCCTGATTTAGAGCTTCCCACTTTGCAGATCCAACACTGTTATATGATCCGACGGGTATTTCCTGCTCAGGTGGGACCGTCCTACCGTTGTCCTCCATAAACTGTTGCTTAAGTTTCGAAGCAGTCTTGGGAACTTGAGCCCCCTCTTTGGTTCCCCTTTCGACGTCGGTACTGAAAGCTTGCGGAGTCTCTTCTACAAATGAGTTCACATCGCTAGGTATGCTGCTCGAGCAACCAGGGCTAATAGTTTCATCGAGGTCATGGGCAGCTATAAATTCTGCGCGGTCTTCAGATACCTTTCTCCCCTCTAATGATTCAGTATCAGCGGGTGGATATCCTGAACTGAGCCTTTTCAAGTCCCACAACAAAGAATCCCGTATTAACAACCATACCTTGAAGTTGGACAAATCATCAATGTAGGAATAAACAGATGCATTGGCACTGCAGATGGGTATTAGTTCAAGCAATTGCTCAATTTTAGGCTCAATTCCCGTCAGACCATGTATGCTTTCTGTCAAAGCACTCTTTTTTTGTCGGGCTGTAGATATCTCCTCTTCATTAGGTAGTTTTTTCTGTGATATCTCTTGCTTTGATTGTCTGGGACTTTTCAAGGTACTGCCTGATTCCCGATTAGCCTTCGCATCTTGTTCTCCTTTCTTACTCATAAGCGCCGCCCAAGTTGTATTCTCCGATAGTCCAAATCGCATTAGTTCCGTCTCGATATCTTCGTCTTTCACACTTGATCGCTGGTCCATGCTTTTGACGTTCCCATCTCTCTTTTCACTATTAGATGAGAATTCAAGCTCTCTGGCTAAAAACTTGAAAACTTTGACCGGAGATTCCCTGATAGCACTCACTTCGGGGGATCGCAGTTTATTTTGATCAGGTGGCAAGCTTGAGAGCCGCATATTGTTCAAAATGTATGGCAGATCTAACGTCACGATGACCGGAGATTGCACATTTTTCATCTCGTTCTGAGAGGGATAGGGACTTGGAGAAGCGCTTGAAGTGTTGTGCGAAATTCCCATCGATGGGCTCTTTGCATTGAACGAGAATCCGGATTTGTGAAAACTGGGTCGATCTCCTGAGTATGAAGACAACGTCGAATGGCTGATACCTTTTTTGAGACTATTCATGATCCCCGTGTGGTTTCCGATACTGCCAGTTAGGGAGCCTGCACCCATTTTTTGATTAACCGATTTTCGATCCTCTTCTTGTACAGCAGGCCGACTTTGCTGCATTTCATATCCGCCGCGGTCTTGATCGAGGAAAAGTAACCCGTTTCCCTCAATGTCTCGCCAGCACGTCACGCATTTTGAAAGATTGTCCAAGATGGTGGGTTCCTGCGTAAGATCCCATCCGTTAATGCTATTATCCTTGTCAATATCAAAAATGAGCTTGTCATCCCACCACACCAAGCCTAATGTCTGCGTAGACTTGTGAAGAACATGTTTTGGGATATACTTCCGGGCTAAAGAGTAGATACTCAAAGCAGCATCATTGGTCATCGGGGAAAGAGCCAGTATGGAGTTAAACACATTCCTTTCATAAGATGGGCGGAATTTGAGCTTGGTTACCGGAAGGCCAGTGGTTATAGTGATCTCCGGTAGGGCTGCTAAATTCGTGTTCGCATGGAGCGCCGATAAGTGTGTGGTAGCAGCTGAATTCGGTGTGTAAAAACTGCTCACATTGTCCCCTTGAAGCCGGTCGCCAACGTTCCATAGCGAGCATTTCCCATCTCTCCCTCCCGTAGCGATATACTCCAAGTTTGGATGCCAAGACAGACAAAGTCCCGGGCCTGAATGCGCGTTGATCCTTTTCTCAATTTGAGACGGTTGGCGTAAATCAAACGTCAAAAGTAATCCAGAATCGTGAATCGAAGCAAACTTCAAACCTGCGTTGCTCCCATTCCTGAAATCTTGTTGACCGCTTGTAACGTAATTTTGGAACGGCATCCATTTGACGTCCCTGACGGAGTCCGAAGCCGTGTTGATGTTCACATCGCAGCGCCGCGAGTTCTTGGAGCTGCTCGATCTGAGATCCCATATTTTGATACTGCCATCCTGCCCTCCGCTGATCAGCAGACTTGTTTGCGATGTATTGAAATCAAAGCTGTTAACCGACCTTGTGTGGTCGGACAGCGTGGCGACGAGCGCGTCATCCGCGTCGGTCGTCCTGTTCACGTCATAGATCGAGATCACCGTTGAACTCCGGCAAACCGCGACGTAATTCTTGTGGTTATGGAACCCGGTCTTGACGTCTGCGATCGTACTCAGCTTACTCTGTCTCGCTCTCTTCTTAAAGTTCGGAGAGAACACGTTGCTGTGGCCGTTGTTCACAGCCACGTAGTCGTGCAAGCACACCACCGAACGGTCCTCTGGATTGAACCTGTAGTAACCCAAATGAGTCGTTCCCGCGCATATCAGCGCATTGCTGCTCGGATCGTTGATCTTATCGATGCTCGACAGTTCCTTGCGCGCCCTGGAGCTGTACGTCAGTCCTGACGACTTCGGAGCCACTGGATGGCTCCGTTTCCCCTCACAAACAGCTCTTTCCGCCGCCTGACAGTCGCTATGCAGCGATTCCCGCAGGCTGCCCTCATTAAACGAGCTGCTATTGCTCAGCGAGTACCGGGACGCACCTCTAGGCCTCGGTGAGCTCCCTACCGGCGATACCTGCGTGCCCACAGCATAGTGATGTATGCGGAACGACGACCGACTAAATGAGCTCGGTTTGAACTCGTTTCTCCCAAAAGAACTCGCAAACTCGCCCTTCGCGGCCGGCGGATTGTACATGACCAACCACAGCAGCCCAGCAACCCCTCTGAACCATCACCAACCGTGATTTACACCGTCGATCCAGCATTCCCAGGCCTATTTAGCTAAGATAGCCCTATTTTAGGGTCACGTGCCCTAGCCTCTCGCCTTTTTAAAGGTTTTTCGCCGAGTAGCTGGGTGGCGAAGAAAACAAGGCTCTTGAGCACGGAGCTGACTGGGACGAAGAGGTTTAGAGGGTCGAAACAGGACATTTTAGAGTCGTTTGTGGGATTTCGAGAGCGGTACTGTGTTGGTGAGACGGTGAAGTTTATACTGGTGAACTCAAAGCAGGTCGAGAGCGCGGTTAGACGCTGAAATTTATGCGGTTTGTGTTGTTTACCGATGGCACACACGACAACGAAGGTTAAGAAGAAGATTGAGCGGCTGGCACAGTTGAGATTTGAGTATGAGCTGCTGGCGAACGAGTTGTTTCATCTGAAAGAGTTCATGTCGCTGGTGGAGTTTGACCCGAGCTATGAGAACGAGAGCGAGAGTTATCGGCGGTTTTTGGCGGAGGATGGACTGAGTTTGGGGTCCGAGGATGAGGCTGGCAATGGGCGTGTACGAAGGCGCCAGTTGAGGGCGACTACGACTCCGGCGGGGAACGAAGACGGCAACGGCGCCGTTTGGGCGGAAGTGGAGCGGGTGGTGAGAGCCAAGTATGACGAGTTGAAGAGGGCGTTGGAAAGCGGACATGTGAAGCGGGAGCAGGTACCGATGAAGCGTGCCAGGGTGCCGAAACTGGCAGCCAGGAAGGGCAGCAAGCTGCCCTCCCCGGTCAGCAACGGATCATCGGCGCTGCCTTCGTCGCAGAAATACGGCGATCATGCAGAATCAGAGCTGGGACCAGACTCGCTGGAGGATTCCTTCGATGAGGAGGTTTACTACGGGCGAAATGTCGAAGAGGACTACTATTTCACTACTTCGTCGGAGGAGGAACCGGAGAGCAGGCGACAGCGTCAGAGGAAAAGACCACGCATCAGCTTGGTTGTTCATCCGCCCAAGCAAACTGTGACGAATCCATTGCATGTAAATAAGCCGCAATTTACAAACCTGCATGAGTACATAAACTCTTTCAAATCGATGGATGAAGACATGTCGATTGAAGAGTACGAGCATTACATCCAAGAACAGAAAAAGGTCGTGGCAGCGATACGAAAGGGCTTGGAAAACGGAGCCCTGAGGTATGATCCGGATACAGATTCTGTGCAGCCTATCACCACTAAAGAGGCACGGCTAACTCAATCGCATAGACCAGAACCAATAACTTATCTTTACAAGGAGCAAAATCTGCAAACTTTCCAGGACTACCTTTTGAACCATGGAATTTTTATGAGCAGACTATTTCAGAACAACAAGAAAGCTCGGATCGCCAGAGCTAGAAAAGTTTCCTTTATGATCGAACAGCATTTCAAGCATATTGCCGGCGCAGAGGAGCGGAAGGCCAAAGAAGAGGAAAAACATAAGCGAAACTTGGCGAGAGCAGCAATGCAAGCTGTTAAGAAAAGGTGGACTGTCGCTGAAAGAGCATACAGAGTGCTCCTCAAAGATGAAGAGGAGCACCTTAAGAGAATTAAGGGTAAAGAACACCTTTCCAAGATGTTGGAACAAAGCACCCAGCTTCTTGAAGCTCAATTGACTCATAGGGCCGAAGAGAGCGAAATCAGTGATAGAGATAGTGACGATGAGAGTAATATTGAGGATAGCTCTAATTCGGAAAATGATGATGATTTGCTGACTAGTTCCGAAGAGGAGGAGGTTAATGAAGAACGAGAGACGAAATCTGATCGCGAACCTATTGAAGATGAGAATCTCACAGAGGAACAACTAAAAATAAAGTACGCCAATATTGACGAAGCCGTAGCAATTCACGATGAGACGCATATGGAAGACGGCGATTCATCAGACGACGATTTGTCTGTGACTACAGAGGAGTCGTCGGAGGAATTATCTGAGGAGGAACAGAATGGCGTTGTTTCGGACGCAAGTAATAAAAATGTCGGTCTAAATCTTTTACTAGAGCAAGATTATGGCAATGATAATGATGCTGACGATAGCGACGAGAGTGTAGAATACGAATCGAATCAATCTTTCGAAGAAGAGGTCAAAGGTGAGAACCAGGAGAACGAGATGGAGGTGGACGACAAATCTGATTTGGTTCTTCCGAATGGCGAAGTTGAGCAGAAGCCTGATCACACCTCAGAACATCCTAAAGAGACAGATTCCTCAAATGATGTGGGAAAGTCGGAGGCTGATCCTTACTCAGTAGAGGATGTGCCTGTTCCTCAGCTTTTACGTGGTACCCTTCGAACTTACCAGAAACAGGGTCTCAATTGGCTGGCGTCACTGTATAATAATGGCACGAACGGTATTCTCGCAGATGAAATGGGACTCGGTAAAACAATTCAGACGATTGCTCTACTGGCTTATCTTGCATGCGAGAAGCATAACTGGGGACCGCATTTGATTGTGGTACCAACATCAGTGCTACTGAATTGGGAGATGGAGCTGAAACGATTCGCACCGGGCTTCAAAGTCTTGACATACTATGGATCTCCTCAGCAACGTAAGGAGAAACGGAGGGGCTGGAATAAGCCCGACGCTTTTCACATTTGCATCGTGTCATATCAACTTATCGTGCAAGATCAAAATTCCTTCAAAAGGAAAAGGTGGGAATATATGATTTTGGATGAGGCCCACAACATCAAGAACTTCAGATCAACGAGATGGCAAGCTTTGCTTAATTTTAACACACAAAGAAGATTGCTGCTAACTGGTACACCTTTACAAAACAACATTGCTGAGCTTTGGTCATTGCTTTACTTCTTGATGCCCCAGACGGTCACAGCCGGACAGGAAGTAACTGGCTTCGCTGATTTGGAAGCATTTCAACAGTGGTTCGGGAAACCAGTGGACAAACTAATCGAAACAGGACAAAATTATCAACACGACGCAGAAACCAAGAAAACGGTTACCAAACTGCATCAAGTTCTACGTCCGTACTTGCTGAGAAGATTGAAGGTAGATGTCGAGAAGCAAATGCCTGCAAAGCATGAACATATAGTCTACTGCCGTCTTTCCAAGAGACAAAGATTTCTTTATGACGATTTCATGTCGCGGGCGCAAACAAAGGCAACTTTAGCTAGTGGCAATTTCATGTCTATCGTCAACTGTCTGATGCAATTGAGGAAAGTCTGTAATCATCCAGATCTTTTTGAGGTCAGACCAATTCTTACCTCGTTTTGCAGCGAGAATTCCGTTATTCAAAACTACGTGAGCACAAATCAATTTGTGCATGATCTGGTGAATCATGAAGAGTACAAGAAGAAGATAGGCTTGGATACCATGAACCTTGTATTCACAGGAAACGATCTGGAGTCGACAACCCATACTTCACAGGCCACCAGCAAACTGCAGTGTGTTGCCGAGCTCATAAAGCAAATCGATGAACTGCGACAGCAGGAGATGTCGAGCGATAACAATGATTCGGATGAAACCCCTCCAAACTTCCGAAATGCGACAGAATTCTTTAAGCGCTTGGGTATGAAACGTTTGCAGGAGACCATCGATAACGTAGAATCCGTACGCCATATCAACAGGCTGCGTTGCGACAGAAAACCAATGTATGGAAAAAATGTTTTCAAGCTTTTAACTATTGAGCGCGATCGAAGCACCGACACTGACAGTCTGCGATCCTGCATGCAACCATTGCAGAAAAAGTTCGACATTTGCAAAGACATTATAGAGAAATATGCGGTGATAACACCCAATGCTGTGACATTGGATACGCGATATTTGACATTGGGTCTCAATGACGAAAGTCCACTGGATGAAAATACAAGAAACTTCATCATGAGCAGCCTGCAAAACATGCCAAATCCATTGCATCATCTGCAAACCAAGCTAACCGTAGCATTTCCCGACAAGTCATTGTTACAGTATGATTGTGGTAAGCTACAGAAACTCGCACAACTTTTACAGAATCTGAAGGACAACGGGCACAGAGCTTTGATATTTACGCAGATGACTAAAGTATTAGACATCCTGGAGCAGTTTCTGAATTACCACGGATATCTTTACATGCGTCTAGACGGTGCAACGAAGATCGAAGATCGTCAAATTCTAACTGAAAGATTCAACAGCGATCCGCGAATCACCGTGTTCATTCTATCGAGTAGGTCCGGAGGGCTTGGAATCAACCTAACCGGTGCGGACACGGTGATCTTCTACGATTCAGACTGGAACCCTGCCATGGACAAGCAATGCCAGGACCGTTGTCATAGAATCGGCCAGACTAGGGACGTTCACATCTACAGGTTTGTCAGCGAACACACAATCGAAAGTAACATCCTCAAGAAGGCCAACCAGAAGAGGCATCTTGACAACGTTGTCATCCAAGAAGGTGACTTCACAACCGACTATTTCACAAAGCTCTCGGTTAAGGATCTTCTCGGTTCCGAAGTCACGGGCGATCTCAAAGTCGTCGACAAGCCTCTCCTGCAGGAGGACTCGGAACCAACCAAAGACCCGCGAAGCCTTGAAAAATTGCTTGCACAGGCAGAAGACGAAGATGATGTAATGGCGGCCAATCTAGCCATGAAAGAAGTAGAAGTCGATAACAACGACTTCACGGACCAAAATCCCTCTACCGAGCAGCAAGCTTCAGCCCCAGAAGCTACCCCCCAGCCCTACGACGAATACGAAGGTACAAACCACGTAGAAGAATACATGCTCCGGTTCATAGCCAACGGATATTACTACTAAGACAGGTACGGTAAATAGATGGTAAATAGATACAGACACTTGTAATCCTCCTCGCTTTATTCATGGCGTCACGAATTTGTGTCGCTGTCACATTGTCATCACGCCGGGTAACACCCCCAATTTGGCCCACCTATTCCATACTGGGCCAAATGTCCTAACTGGGCCATCTTCGTCAAGTCGTTTGCTTCTGAGAAAGACGCCAGTAAGGAAACTACCCCTACGAAGCGAGGAATTGCAAAGAGTAACGTCTAGTTGCTATTGCTGATCCTGCTGGCGACTTCGACTCTTGGCTGGTATATATAAGGGATGCTCTGTATAGGAACTCTCTAAATCGTAGCTAAATCTTAGATCACCAGAGAAAACAATAAATAATGTCGAGTGCTGTTAAATATTTTTACAAGGGCAAAGAAACCGATTTGATCGTTTTTGTCACGTCTGTGGACGAAGTTAAGGAATATTTGAATGACCCTAATATCGGCAAGCTTTCTGAAGTTGTGGAGGTGTTCCAGGTCTTCACCAACAACGCGGGCGAAGGTGCGGAAGGCGAACTGGGTGAGGCGTCGAAATCACAGCTGGCCAACGAGTTCGGGAAGGATAAGAAGATCGAAGAGATCATCGATCTTATCCTGAAAAAGGGAGAACCCAACGCCAAAGTGGATACCATCGAGGATCGCCGAGACTTCATTGTGTAATAATTATTTATTGAATATAATTTTAACGACGACTGCATTTTGTGTCGCTGACGCCGACCTTAGATCGCTTGGTACGGAGGTTTAGTGAAATTTTAATCGATGCGATGAGGTTGAAGAATAAGAGCTTTAGGAGCATGAACTTGGGAGGAAGAGGCTAGGTTTGGTGGTCTTTCAGGCTGATAGAGGTCTAGGTAGGTTCAAAATGGCAGCGGAGGAGTTGAACATCAAAAACAAGCAGAAGAGACAGCAGCTCTTTGCTGAGCTGAAAGATCAGAAAAACAAAGAACGTCACAAGATGAGAAGAGAAAGGGCCAAGCAGGAAAGAGATGATGCCGAGGCCAAGAGTAAGAGATTAGCGGAGAATGTGCCCAACACGATAGAAAACATGA
Source organism: Torulaspora indica (assembly GCA_931305995.1). Classification (NCBI taxonomy): domain Eukaryota; kingdom Fungi; phylum Ascomycota; class Saccharomycetes; order Saccharomycetales; family Saccharomycetaceae; genus Torulaspora; species Torulaspora indica. The sequence continues at coordinate 128,601 of CAKNUP010000014.1, read as the reverse complement.
GAGTTTACGACGAGACGATAGGCCACGAAGTCGAGGGCGACGAAGAGGATCTAGCGCGATTTTTCAATACCAAGGGAGAGCCTCCCAAGATTCTGCTGACGACCAACGTGAACGCGAAGAAGAAGGCGTACGAGTTCGCCAACGTGCTGATCGAGATTCTACCGAACGTCACATTCATCAAGAGGAAATTCGGCTACAAGCTGAAGGAAATCGTGGATATCTGCAGCAAGCGGGGGTTCACGGACCTCGTGATAATCAACGAGGACAAGAAAAAGGTCACCGGGCTCACCTTCGTGCATCTGCCCGAGGGCCCATCGTTCTATTTCAAACTAAGCTCCTACGTCGAGGGCAAGAAGATTGTCGGACACGGCAGGCCCACGAGCCACATACCAGAGCTTATCCTCAACAATTTCCAGACCGGGCTCGGCAAAACCGTCGGCAGACTCTTCCAGTCGATATTCTCCAAGAACCCAGACTTCGAGGGCAGACAAGTGATAACGCTGCACAACCAGCGAGACTACATTTTCTTCAGAAGGCATCGCTACGTCTTCAGAAACGAGGAAAAGGTCGGCCTGCAGGAGCTGGGGCCTCAATTTATACTCAAATTGAAGCGTCTGCAGAGGGGAATCAAGGAGGAAACAGAATGGGAACACAGGCCAGAGATGGACAAGGAAAAGAAGAAGTTTTACTTATAATCTTAAAGTCTTAGATAGATCTTTATACTTGTCGCGTCTTACGGTAAGGGGACTAGTTTTTTCGTTGCCCCAGACCCATAAAGGTGGCGAAAGAATTCAAGTCAGTAAACAATCACAGATACTGGGCAAAGTCGATACGATAAGTGGTTGGCCTAGGTTTGACGAGCTGTCGGGTTGATTCAGGATTGCTATTGAGGCTGCTTTTCTCGAAAAGCGTGGTGAAACCGGTGGAAATTTGCAATTGGTTTGACAAGATAGAAGTATCCCAAGGACCGCGGTTTTGCATGTATTATGGATCCGAACGGGGCATCTCAAGTCATTACAGCATTAGAAGTGATCTATTCGGGCAAATCGACGAATGAGGAGCGGTTGGAAGCACAGAAGTTTCTTGATAGAGTGAAAAGCCATGAGGAATCGCCGTTTTGGGGATATGAGATAGCGTTGAACAATCCAGCGGACTATATCCTTAAGCATTTTGGACTTGGGTTGTTGGAAAATGCCGTGAGGAAGAACTGGGGGGAATATAACCAGGAGAAGCGACTCGCGTTGCGGAAATGGGTTGTAGAGCTCAATTATGGAGTTCAGAAGGAGGATCCCAGATACATCAAGCAAAAACTCGCGTTTTTGTGGGTGGAAATCGCAAAGAGGACGTGGGGGGAGGCCCTGAGGGGGGAGAATCCATCCAAGGAAGAACTCATGGAGTCATGGGTCGACATGGATGCCAATCTAACGGAACTGTGGAACATTGGTGGAGCTTCCAGGGAACTTGCATTGGTCATCTTTAAGATACTTTTCGAGGATGTGTTTTTATTGGACGATCTAACCGTTTTAAAGAGAATGACCATTATACAACCACTATGTGTCATGATTATATCACCAATGGATGTCTTTGCGACAAAATACAAATTCACTGAAAAATGGACTTTATTCAAGGCAAACGAAGAAGGGTGGTTCGCATTGTGGGTGTCAGAACTGAATAATGCATTGGCGCAAAACAATGCTGAATACGTAATTAGACTCTTAGAAACCTTGAAGACATGTTTAAATTGGCCATTAGGTGAAGTTATTATAAAGAACGATATATTCAGCACCTTACTACAATGTTTCCTGAGCAATATCCCAAAAGCACAATCAATGGCCCTCGATTCCATGCATATATTACTAACGCGGCCATACAATAACGACGATCATTACCAAATAATTATCGACAAAGTTTTCGATAGTATGGATCTACTCAACCAGGTCTATGATTATCTCCAATTCGATCCAGAGCAGGGAATTGACGAGGTAAAATATCCTATCGTGAAGAAATGCGTCGATATGATTAGTTGCTTGTACATCTGCGTTTTCAAGATAAAAGATACCAATAACCGCATTGAGAAATACTTGAGATTAGTTTTAAAGGCCACATTCAATCCAAGTCTCATCGTTAGCGGTTTGACATTAGACGTGTGGTGTTCATGTTTGAGAAATGATGAGTTTTTACCTCTACTGGACAAATATGTCATACCTGATCTGTTGAATTTCGCAGCAGATGCCTTAATATATTACGAGCAAATTGATGGACATGTCTCTAAAAAGTTTGCTGAAATCGACTTCCAGTCAACCTCCGAGTTTCAGTCATTTTGTTCAACCTTTAGAAAAAGGATAAGGGATATAATAAGGCTGATATCATGCGTCAAACTAGATTACACTTACGATTGGTTGAACAATCGATTGAACTCTTTCTTCAGTTCGCCTTTCGGTCAGGAAGTTCTGAGCTCCACTTTCTTGGATCGGAAATCCGATCCCTATTTGAGTGCATTATCCCAGTTTATGATTATCGAATGTTTCATCAACGGTTGCATACGATGGAAAATTTGGTATCCCAGTGGTGCGGATTATTCTGAGAAATTAGATTCTATAATGAGGAAGTTGGAAGTGCTCTCAAATCAACTGATAGCGCTAAATATTAGGGAACCACTATTATTGAAGAAAGAAATACAAAATTTCGCATTATTCCTAACTATGCTGAAGGATAATGTGCTCTTTACGTTGTTGGAGAAGATCATAACTAGTGCGACAATGGATTATCCTGAAATTGATTTAGATGAGCGCAGTTCGGAGGCTGACGCAGTAAGGGATTTGAGATACGCATGTGGAATTGAGCTCAATAGGATGGCCCTTTTGATGCCAGAATCATTGAAGGAAATTTTCCCTGACTTGGAGAATGTCGTCGCTAAGATAATGCCCAATTTGTCATATCATGAAAGGATATCCTTCAAGTCTTTTTTGCTGACGATCGTTCTTAAATCTTCCATGGACGGCAAGGAGGATCGTTTTGCCGCCATTGTCGATCCGGAACTGGTGGCCTGGTCAGAGCAAAGTACGGTTGTCGGTTTGTCCGAACTGCCGTGGTTTATGGAGAGATTGGGAATCGTACAAATAGCGGAGTACTTCCAAAAAAGAGGGATCAATGAGAATAGTGACTTGCTGTCAATTTCAATCGATGATGAAGGTAAAAAGTTGAAATCCGATCTGACAAAGCGTTGGCAAACCTTGTTTCCGGTGCGGGCAACAAGGATGTTTATTCACTATTCGATGCAAAGTATCAAAAAGGATGAGGAACTCCAGATGTTACAAAAGATGTGGAGGCCAAGAATTGTCCCCATTCTCCCATATATCATGAGATTGCTCTATCAGTTACAAGCTTATCATGATCCAGAGAATGCTAAAGATCTGCCTATTATTGTCCAATCCTTCGTCAAATATTCAACCATCGAACGGTTTTGGGAAGCAGGCGCTTCAAATAAATCGAAGGATGAGTTTATCAGCGAACACATGAAAGCCATGCAAACTCTGAGGGACTTTGCCGACTCTGTTGGACATATAGTCAGATACACCAGAGAGTATACTCTACTAGTCATTAGTGCCATTTCGACACTCGGGAATGTGTTCTTCGATATTGATGAGGCACCAGAAATGTTGATGAACTCAATTGCAATCTATAAACCAAATGGCAACCATATAAGCCCTGGTGTTTCAACCCATGGCTGGAAGCACATCATGAATGTTGCGATTCGACCACTCTTGAAGAACTGTCCAGAGGAATGTGCACCAAAATTCATGACAAATTTTCTGCCTAGATTATTTGAAACGTTGGATATACTTCTTTGTCAGAAATGGTCATCTTATATGAATGAAGATATTAACCTTGAACCTGTACAAACGGATGACGAAGATATGACTGAAGAAATCCTGGAAGAAAACCTTTTGAGACAGCTGACAACTGTCGTTGTCCGCATAATGATCGATTGCGTTGGCCAACATAGCACAAATAGCCAAAGCTCTAAGGGGAAGTTTACATCGCGCCAAATCAAAATGCGTGCAATTATATTTGAGAATATCAACGTTCTTGCACCGTTCCTAAAGCTTCTGAATCATTTGATGTCTTTCAGAGATAGCAAATGCTCTTTTAATGCCATTTTGGTGATGAGATGCTGCTTGAATGAGGTCCTGATAAAGGAGGATAGTGTTGATGAGTTCTTCACTGTCGAGGTAATGAAAAATCTACTTCTGAACGTCTTGTGCCAGAGCTCATTCAAGGACTCTTTTTATGAGGCATTAAACGTTTTCACCGTTTTGTTTCTGACCTTATGCAAAGAATACAAGCCTGCCAGAGCCTACCTTTATGAAATTTCTCATGGCTATGACATTGACTCCCTGTATGAAAACTTGAAAAGTGTCGATCATTACAGAAACCAACGCGCTTTAATGATTGAGTTCATAGATTGGATCAAGGCAGCGAGCGGTAGAGATGACGAGGATGGGAACGAACATCAGGCTGCGGAAAGTAAGAGACAAGAAAAGAGAGCCGCTATCTTAAAGAAAGCAAGTGAGCGGTTGGTGAGAAAGCAAAAGGAAGACGGCGACATGTTGGATGATCCCAACACCGAAGATGCCGCTTTTGGCAACCTCTTTGAATCTTGATCGCTATCCCGGACAAGGGCATTCTAGGTTGCCAAGTATGGAACGCAGCGTCCCATTTTCGTTGCTCAAAATCGTGAGCTTGAGAGAGGATTGCTCCGTTACAGCTAGGAGTAGTTAAGTGTAGTTGAATATCTCGGAGTATTTACATAATCATTAGTTTCAAACCAAAGTTTTAAAGTTGATATTCGTGAAGTATTTATGTTTTGCACAGATCTAGGTCCTTTTGATCTTTAGGATAGTTGTTAATGAGACTTAACAGTTAACAAAGGCTGAAGCTTGATGGTATAAAAGTGCTGCTTCTGCTTAGCTTCGTAACGTTTAGCCACGATATTAACGACTCTCTATAAGGTCTTTTTGGCTGGTATTAGCTGAGGAATAAGCGAACTGAATGTCCATCATGCATTACAAACTGCTACGAAGATGTTTCCAGAGCTCTAGTCGTCGAGAATCCATAAGCAGCATTAAGAATATTGTGCTGGCAACGAATGCGGAAATCCCAAACCCTGCTGAACTCAGATCAAAATCTTCAAGGCCTGTACGACGTAAGACGCAGAGCAAGCCAGACCCTTCTATGAACTTCAGAGGCCTTTATGAAAAGTATAATGACGGCTTTACAGTACCAAAAGTGGCAGACCTGAATTCTGTCAACCACTTCTTCAATTCCGCTGATGTCAAGTATGAATGGAGTGCTGGCCGGTTCGTGGATGTGCCAGGAGAGAGCTTGAAAGCGAAGTACAGCCAGGAACTGGAGGCAAGAGTTGGCTATTCTGGGAAGAAATTCCCCGGCAAGACATACGTTCCGTTTGAGCTGGTCAATGGACTACCGGAAGTGGCCTTCTTGGGTAAATCAAACGCTGGAAAGTCAACGCTGCTCAACAATCTGACTACAAGCCAAAGAAGAATCTCCTTGGAAAGCAGTGCAAGGAGCTCCAAGAGGGCGGGCTTTACAAAGACTTTGAACTGCTTTAACGTTGGAAACAAGCTTAGAATAGTAGACACCCCAGGATATGGATTCAACAGCAGCATTGGCCAAGGAGATCTGACGATGCAGTATTTGAAAGAGAGGAGAGAGCTTGCCAGAACTTTTCTGCTGATTTCTGCCGAGCAAGGATTTGCTGAACACGATCTGCAGATCATTGACTTTATGCGAGACAATGCGATTCCGTTCGAGATTGTGTTTACCAAGATGGATAAGATAACGAATATCGAGAAATTTGAACAGTCGATTGAACGAGACCGACGATTCCTACGGTCGACGATGGCGAGAATAATATTCACCAACTCATCAATCTCCAAAACCTGCAAGAAAAGATACGGTATCGATATTTTGCGATATGTCATCTTTGAGAGCTGCGGTTTGAAACCGGGTCTGAGACCCTCGAGGAAGAAATCACAGTAGTTTGTTACACACCAGATTATAATATTCAGCGTCTCAGAAAGATGTACATATAGAGAGTAATTTACTATACAGGTGACGGCGGAAATGAGTGAATCACCTTCTGCCACCACGAGAGAATCCACCTCTGGATCCGCCACGGGAGAATCCACCTCTGGAGCCTCCTCTTGGACCACCGCGAGACCCGCCACGGCTAAAGCCGCCGCGCCCACCTCGCGAGCTGCCTCCGAAACCGCCTCTGCTGAAGCCGCCACGGCCGCCACGGCCGCCCGGCGCGCCTCTGCCGGCTGGCTTCTTCTTCTTGGGCTTTGGTGGACCCGCAATCTTGGGCTTTGGCAAAAATCTCTCGATCGGCAAGAGCTTATCAGGAGCAATGTAGAACTTATCGCCGTCCTTGAAACTGCTTGCCTGGACACCCTCCGAGCACTTTATCGTAAAGTAAACCTCGTTCAGAGGACCTAGAATCTCGTCCACTTTCCCGATCTGCGATTTGTTCTCCAGGTATATTGGCGCGTTAAAGTATGGAATCTTGGTATTTATCGACCGGCACACAATATCACCCTCGCATGGATGCACAAAAGATCCCATCTCGAGCACAGAGTCTGGTGGTCCCTGAACCATCCTAGCGCCTCCACGGCCACCACCACGACCGCCTCTACTGCTAAACCCGCCGCGGCCGCCTCTGCTGCTTCCCCTAAAACTCATCTAATCAATTGGTACCAACAATTGGACAAGCAATAGCTATCAACGGTCTAAAACAAGCCTTCAATCTCTCCTAGACCGCTCTTAAACATCCATTCTATAGCTCATCGCTAAAAATTTTTCACTTTGCTTGTTTATTTTAAAGATCACGTGTAAAGCACGTGGTTCAAATTTTAAAGGTCACGTGTAAGTCACATGATCACAATTTTAAAGGTCACATGAATATCACATGACTACGAATTCGGAAAGTCACATGACTAGCACATGACCATAGTTTCGCAAAGTCACGTGCTTATCACATGACCTATTTTACAGTCACGTGCAAATCACGTGCTTCAAAAATTTTGAAAAAAAATTAGAAAATAGCTGAAATTTGCAAAGATTGAAGGTAAAATGGTCAAGACTAGCAGAGATTGCAGGTAATTGGCGCTTGTTTGGTCGGATTGGACGGTATGCTTGCGGTTAGGAACGGTCTGTTTGCTAATGGCGCTTTTAACAGAAGTTTTGCGACCACTGGGGTCGCTCAGGGACTTAGAGCGATCAAATTCTTGAAAGCGCAGAAGAAGAGGCAGAAGAATGAAGCAAGACAGGCTACGTTGAAGAATGCGTTGGATAAGGTGGATCCAGTGCTGGGAAGGAAAGATACGCCCTTCATTGCGCGTATTATGGCCGAGTTGAAGGAGCCTTCGGTGTTGAGCCGTGGGTACGATATTGCAGAGGTGGAAAAGCTACTGGCAGCGGTGGAATCGACCAAGGCTGAGCAATTGCGGTTGTCTAGCGTTAACGAGCAGTTTCTGGAGCGGGAAAGTTTGGAATCGCTCGAAACCAGACGTGAAGCGCTGCTAAGGATTTTAAGCATGAGAAACGCAGACAACAAGAGTGCTATGAAGCTGGCCGTGAAGCTAGCTCGTGAGGAGTTCCAGAGGTTCCCGGGGGACTCAGGATCCAGTGAGGTGCAGGCGGCTTGCATGACGGTACGCATACAGAACATAGTTAACCATGTGAAGGAGCACCATAAGGATTTTGCAAATACAAGGATACTGAGAATGCTGGTGCAGCAGAGACAGAGCATTTTGAGATATTTGAAGAGAGATAAGCCAGAGAGATACTACTGGGCCATAGAGAAGTTGGGGCTCTCCGACGAGGCTGTCACACAGGAGTTTAACATGGACAGACGGTATATGCAGGATTTCAAGTTCTTCGGTGACAAGATCCTAGTCAAAGAGTCTAAGAAGGTGGCAGATCAAAAACGTAGAGAGCTGAGAAAACAGAAGCGTGTGGCAAGATCAGCGTGAAGCTGCAATTTGTGATTTAGTATATCATGTAAATAATCTCTCATTAACGCATATTATGTTATTAGGCTCCTTCTCCCAAGAATCTACCAATGCTCCCGCCTACATGCTCTAAGTCAAGTAGGAAGGTGTCATGACCATAGAGGGAATCAGACTCGGCAAGCTCAGTGAACTTTACTTTCCTGTTATTTTCTCCCCCAAGAAGATCGTAAATTTCTCTCTGCTGCCAGTGAGGCATCAATCCGTCAGATTTAACACCAACAACCAAAATCTCTTTGTCAAGTAACGGTTCCATCCCTCTGGCGAGATCTGCTTTCGCCTCTTCTGTGCTTGTAGTCCGGCGTCTTTTCATTGCGTGAGGCCTACCGGAGACGAAGTTTGTCCCGCCAAGTAGCTCATTTGACTCGTATAATCTCTGTGTCTCTAAACGCCTTCGTTCACTTCTCATCTGATGCGACTGAGATAAGTCAAACAAATCCATCGTTTTTGAGAGGTACAAGAATGAGTTTGCATCGTACTCTAGGGAGAATTTTTCACCTTGGTGATCTAAATAAGTTTCAACCAAAAAGTCAGGGCACAATACTGGGGGACTTTCGTCATCTAACCTTTCTGTTCCGAAACGAGACTCCCATTCGGGTCCAGATCGATACGTGACGGTGGCAATCTCACGAGCCAATTTCATACCTATGTGCGGAGGGATTCTGTGTGGTTGTTCTTCAGTTGGATAATAAAATCCACGATTCCAGTTGGGATCTGCCATCAAAACTTGTCGTTGCACATGCCGCATGGCAATACTGCTGGGATGGGATCTAGCACAGCCACTTACACTAACAATCTTATGCACATTATCGGGGAACTGCTGACCATAACATAGCGATTGCATACCTCCAAGCGAGCATCCAACTGAAGCATATAATTTATGAATACCAAAGTGCTCTGAAATCAGCCTATGTTGGGCACGTATTATATCTTGCACACTTAGCATTGGGAAGCGACTTGCATAAGGCATCCCATCTGCAGGATCTAATGACGCGGGACCAGTAGAGCCGTAACAACCTCCCAGCACATTTGTGCATATAAGAAACCACTTGTTTGTATCGAGAATAGGGCTATTGTGTCCTATGAAGTCCTCCCACCACCCCGGGTGTTTGTTCGCATCAGAGGAATGCGCATGAGAGGATGCACTAAGACCAGTGTGTATCAGTATCGCGTTCGATTTTTCTTTGTTTAGCTTGCCCCACGTCTCATAGGCTATACGGAAACTAGGCAAAACTCCACCATAATCGAGAAACAGGGGTCGATGCGATTCAAAAAGTTGGAATCCAGACTTCACTTTGCCGTAAATAGGATCTTTATTGTGTCTTTGCGTATTTCCTGTAACGTCAGATTTGTTGTAAAATGGTTTTTGGCTTTTCAAATGATCAGTAATTTCCTCCATTTTATCTAGGCAGGGAAATCTCATCGCAGGATTAGTACTGCTGCCAGATACTCGATTAGGACCTTGAGATGCATATCTTTTTGCTGCCAGCAGCAGTGTCGTTGACCTCATCCGACTCTCTAAATCAGTTATTTCAATGATAGAAGACCAATTGAACCCAAATGCAAACGGATCAGGAGTCGAGCACCACTAGCAATCACCATGACAGACAGTTCTTATTAATTTCATCAAATATTTCGGTACCACTAATATGGGACGCCACAGTTAAGATCATGTGAGCTCGAAGTGACAGAGAGCAAAGTGTCAGTAAATCGTCAAATAAAGCCAAAATATTCATTACCTGGCAAGCAGATGGGTATCTTCGTCCGGATCGTCATCAGAATCAGTGAAATAGCTGTTAGTGTCGGAATCCTCGTCCTCTTCAGTCTCCTTGAGAACCTCTGCGTAGTTCATTATGGCGTCCCAGTCCGGGAAGAGCACGTAGTAGGCCTCGATAGCTCCGATTGCAAGCATACCGAAACCGATTCCAATCCACAAACCATATAGTTTCCAGCCAAGGATATAACCCAGGATTAGGGCTAGTGGAATGGCAAATAAGTAGTATACTACCAAATTCACAATGCTACCGAAGGCCTGCATCCCTTGGCCTCTTAAACATGCGCCTGCCACGGCGTTGAGGGCGTCGAAGTTCTGGACGATGCCTACCAGTGGTAAAATCTCAGTAATTAAAGAGATAACTTCTTCATCTTTAGAGAATAAGTTTGCGATAGGTCGACGACCAAAGATAAGTATGCAACAGTTAATCAGTCCTCCGATGGCTGAATAACCGATACCAATCTTGGAAGACAGCTGAGCACACTCGGGCCTTTTCGAGCCTATGAAATTTGCGATTCTAGTTGACGCAGCTATTCCAATCGCGAACGGAATCATGTAGAGAAGGGCTGACATCGTCGAAGCTGTAGACTGTGCAGCCAAGTAACTGGTACCGAAGTAGGCACTGAAAAGAGTCAGGATTTCATATGAGAGCTCTTCTGCTTCGAGCATTATGATTCCCGAAATGGCTAAATGGCTCAAGTCTCTCCAATGAGTGAGAGCCTTCTTGGTAAAGCCACCCCAACACTTCTTCCCGTTGACGAAGATCGTATAGAGCAATAGCAGAATAAACATCAGCCAGAAATTGATAACAACTGCTATTGCGGAACCAATGAAGCCCACGCCAATGTATTTGTTCCAGACTAATGTATAGCTAACGAATACGTTAGAAGGCGCACAGATGGCCAGCACATAGATTCCCGCATCAAAAATACCTTGCGCCTGTAGAAACCTCTTGAGATTCTCGAATAAGATGTATGCGGGAGCTCCTAGAATGAGAACTCTCAGGAATTTGGCAGTTAGAGCTACTAATTCCTTTTCGGGGACCACAAGTGACAGAAAATACTCCGATTTGAACCAGAACAACGCAAATGGAATGTATATCACCATGGAAAAAGCTATACATCGTTGCAAGTGGACACCAACGCTGCAATAGCGACCGGATCCGTAGGCCTGCGGACACAGAGTATCGAGACTCGTAGCGATCCCTGCGAAAATGGCTAGCGTGATGTTGGAAGTCATGGAGGCAAGCGACACTGCAGCCAGCTCGCTTTTACCTAGATGTCCCACCGTCAACGAACAAACCATCGGAAAAATCTGCTCCAGTAGAAAAGTAATCATTAAAGGGATGGAGTAGCTCGCAAGCACTTTTGCCTCGGATTTGACGGTCACAGTTTCGTGAGCAAAATCTTCATAATCCTCTGAATCTACACCACTATACCGCTGGTAAATCATTGGAACACTCCCCCGGCTCGTTACAGAGACATATGAGGGCCTTCGCAGACGTCTAGTCCGTTCCTGTTCTGCAGCCGCCTTCTGGGCTTGCAACCGTCGCATAAACTCTTCATATTCAAGCTCCCTGCTATAGTACGGATTGGCGCTACTCTGGTCTTCCTGTTCTTCAGTTTCCGAGCTGTACGCCGATGAGTATCTCCTTTCATGCTCTTGAAGAATCCAATCGAGGTCCGGGGATGAGACGTCCAGCGTCTCTGAGACTCTCGACGGCAAGGAAACCGTTCTACTAAGCTCTCCTCCGTCCTCCTCATGGGTCAATTCTTCCTCATCGATTATATCTCGCAGATGCAAGTTCGAATCTCGAACGCTGCTCCCAAAATCGTCTCCCAAGGAAAGGTAACTTCGCTGATCAGCCCTAGCATGTTTCTTCCTGTATTTCCTCACCAATGGGTTCTTCTTATTGACTGGGAAGAACCCCAGCGATATACGCCGGTGAGTATTCCCGATACCCATACCATTCGTTCGAAGAGTCGGATGAACCTCAGACAAAGTCTTGGACAGTAAGTTAGCCATGATTGCACCCCAAAATGATCGATCTTGGGCCAGCAAACCCGATCTTCGTCGCAGTTCCGTGCAAGAACGGTACTAATCTAACCATTTGTGTTGTATTTGAAGAGGCCATCGATCACCTCTATCACGTGAAGTCTATGTAAACCTACAGAGCATACTAGCCAAGCCTCTAGAGCCTTCTCTTCTTCAGCCTGCCCTTTGCCATCTCCTGTCGGCAGTCTGGGCAGAACCAGGCGCCCTTTGGAGGCTCTTTCAGGTTCACACAGGGATAGTGGAACCACTCGTATTTGCAGTGAGCTCCGTCGCAGGCCACCATCTCGCCATACGAGACGCTCTGGCAGAAACAGTACAGCGTCTTGTCCTCCTCCTCGTTGTTGTTGATCGCGAAGAGATCGTCGTTGTAGTCCTGCAGATCGAAATTACTCTCTAGCGGCGTGCCGTCGGACTGTTCCTCGGACTTGAGCGCCACTCGTCTCTCCGCCACAGCCGGCGACCCACGGGCCTGTCTCCTCCTTCTCACACCTGATTCTGACCCAGCAGACGCAGCTTTCCGCCTTCTCTCGCCCGTGCTCAGCACAGAGCTCTCCCGCGAGTACTCCGACCCGCTGTCCGCCTCGTTCTCCAGCGGCGCAAGCAGCCCGTCCTCCTCGAGCACCACAATGCTCTTCTCCAGCTTCGCCAGGTGTTTCGCCACCAGAAACAACGCTGTGTTCGCCAAAGTGCATTTCTTCTGCTGCAGGCCCTTACATAGCTCCAAATCCTCGCGTATCCCCTTCGAAAGCTCTTCCTCGTTCGGATGCTCCGTCAACGACCCATGCTGCCGGATAAACTTGTGCAATTGAGCGTCCTTCTGCGCTGCTTTCCTTCGCAGATCGTACAGCTGCGTATCTTCCGCTCTGATTTCTTCCAAGAGGTGTCTAAACTCTGCCTGCAAGTTCGAAACGTCCTGCGTAGTCTGCTCCAGCACCGAACTGGGATCCATCCTGCAACTAACCTCTTCTTACTGCTCATCGACTCATCTTAGCAGAATTTTTCAGTGCGTCCCTATAAGAGCTTCTTGGAAAAACCGTAGCATTGGACACGCAATCGTTGCGGCGAAGCCCAGAGGACCCTTCCTGCTGCTCTTAGTTTTTGCTCTGCCAGCTGGATGGCTGTTGCGGCAGGATGAGCGTATATAAGCAGCGTCTTGGCTTGTCTTTAGTGTGTGTAGCGATGAGTATCTTGCGGAACAGCGTAGGTCGTAATGTTCTTCAGTTATTTTATCAAAAAGTTCACGAGGAAGGTGGTAGGGGACTTCAACGAGGGTCGGGATCCGTTTGTGGAGGAGTACGAGCTTGAGAGGAAATCTTTCTTCTCTGGGTCGTCCAAGGTGGTGAAGAAGACGAGGCCCAAGAGCATCGCGGAATATGTGCCTGAACGGCAGCGGGGTCTGGTGCTTAATATGCGGAAACGGTGCTACCGGATGGAGCTCATGTTCTCTTTTTGGGGGATGAAGTTTGGATGGCTGAATGTTGTAAAGATCGTTCCTGTAGTGGGCGACGTGTTGGCGCTGTGTGTGTCGCTGCTGGTGCTGCGGGAGATGAGGACTGCCGCGGACGGTCTGCCCTCGGATATCATGGCTAATTGTCTGTTCAACATTCTGATCGACTTCGCGTTCAGCTTGGTGCCGGTCGTGGGCGACATCGTCAGTGTAGCTTACAAGCCTAACTGTAGGAACGCGATGCTCATCGAAGAGCATATAGACCATAAGTATAGGAAGGAGATGAATATCAAGGCGTCCAAGATGATGGATACGCCGATCAGTGCTGCTAAACAGCACTAGGTTTGTATATATGTAATTTTATGTATCAAAAGGCGTCCGGAAGCTTTTCGATCACGTAGCCGTGACCGCCTACGCTCATGAGCGGGATACCGGGGATCTTTCTCACACGTTGTTTCAGACCCGCGTCGTTGGTCGCTACGATGTAGCACTTGTGCTGAAGCACCCTATTCACTAGACAGTCATCCGCGTATGTTCCCTTGTGCGTGCAGCTCAGTCTCTTGATTCTCGGGTCTCTGGCCAATTTCAGTGCAATACGGAATTTTGGTCCCAGTTTCTCCAGCTCTGCCATCACACAATCGGTAATCAAGGGATTGCATTTGGCCAGCAAACAATCCATCATACCTTTCACTATGTCGACTTTCTTCTGGATGGAGAAATTTATAAAATTGGTATCGATCAAAACTTGATACGGCGGTTTGATTGCTTCATTGTACTGAAAGAATAAAGCACTAGAAACCTGTGGAACACTTCTCGTCAGCTCGGGATCATTCTTTTGTACTATCTTTTCCTTGTTCGCTTGCAGTCGTTGGTCCTTTTTCGTATTGATAGTTCTTTTTACAAGAGCAAACTTTCTGGTCTTCTTGGCCTTTCCCATTGCAAACGACTACTGGAGATGACGATATAGATACTAGTAACCAGATACTACTGCATTATTCGATGAGATGAGATGAGCTGAAAAGTCTGCAGGCTTGTTCATCGATCACAATATACGAACCTGAGTACCTGCTTTAGATTGAGTTACTCAATCAGTGAGTACCCAGTTACGAGTTACTCATTTACACATGGCTACTCATTCGTTATATACGACCTGGGCTGAACCAGTTTAGCATTGTCACGCCACGGCCATGATTACTGGTATTAGTAGGGTGTAAATCCTTAGTTTGTTCGATTTTTGAGTGATAAAAATTTAAAAAAATATGGCGTCACAGACAGGATTCGAACCTGCGCAGGTAAAACCCAATGCCTAATTGCCACTAGTAGTAATAGCAGGGCATCGCCTTAACCACTCGGCCACTGGGACACTAATTTATTGGTTTTTGCAAATATAACCACCACAAGTGTCGAGCGGATCGTAAGCAAAAGCGAAGATCAAGGCCTAATGGCATTGGTTGATAAAGATCTGACAATATGAAAGGATTGGATTACATGGCGAAGTTGAAATGGATAGTGGGAGACCAAGTAGCTTAGATCCAACTTGCAATACGTAAAAATAATACATTCGGTGTTCTGATAACTCAGATATCCTGCTTGATCAAGTAGTGCAACCCGCTTTAGTGCTAGACATGACGGACATGGATCCACGTATGTGCAGATCTGCATCACATCTCCTTCTCATTTGCCGGCTTCACATTTTTAGGGCTACTATCGTTGGCACTATCAGTGCTTTCGGGATGAGTACGGCGATAAAAATCTGCGGTCATATCCACTATTATCAATACTATTACAACGATATCTGCAAACATTGCTTACATTACCATACAGTTCGAATCCTCATTCTATTCGACAAATACTTGCTCCTTTTATACTCTCCACAATGCTCGTCTACTATGTGCTTCGTATAATGCCTTGCGCTGAATGAGGTGTACAGAAGTCAGATTTACGTATCTTGGCTAGTTACCACTAACAACATGAGGTGATCTATTGTTTAGGCACGGGTAACTATGGGAGACGTTACGTTCCCAGTCGAATACCCCAGTGGGCAAGATTAACACTCCAGTTGAGCCAACCATAACGCACAGACGTTCTACACGTACCCAGACCATGTTCTATATCCTGGCATACTTGCATCATCTGGTCATCCAGAATCGCATAACAATGACTAGTACTGCTATAGCGACCAGCGATTTTGGATCTGCATTCATAGTAATCGCAATGAACAGGACTTGAATTAAACCATATAGTTATTCTATTCCTTCTTATCGCATATTGACAATTACGTGTAAATCGAGTCAGGTTCAGTTGGCCAGGCACGATCGACCTACCTGGCTAGCGCGCAAGTCCATCGAAAACATTGTAGTCGCATGTCTCTGGGTTCAGCCAGATGTATCAATGTCTTCTATGACTAATTGGCCCGAGCTCATTAGTACTCTCCGGCCACCTTCAACGTCATCGTTCATGTCGAGATCACCAATGTCGTTATATGCGTAAGCGATATACAAAGACATCATTGAATTCTCGGTAGCCCATATGTCGTTCTGGACTGTGAGATGGTGTTCAGGGTGAGGCGGACAGTACGTGTACTTCAATCCGGCTCCATTGGCATGCCGATGTCCATCGTCCTGGTAGTCTCGTTTGCTGATAGTTCCATTGTATAGAGGTATCAATGGGATTAAGGACACGGCGACCGAACCACCTGACTTACTAATATTGAGTGAGTACTTAGGCCCTCACCCAATTGTGGCAGTGACATTGTTGAAATGGATGGATCCGTCTCGTTTGATTATAGCGTCATCGTTATATGCAATAACTGAAAGTGGCCCTAGGGTATGGTTGAAGACTGGTAATGTGAAGTCCGCATCTCTCTTGGTGACCGCCGCCACAAACATATCCCACTGATACATGGACCAGGCAGTTGAGGCTACTGTCGTTAGTGCTGTGGCCACACACATCCACGCACCATAGCACCCATCGTCATCAGGAGAACAATCCAAGCATGTTTGAAATATTAGGATCATAATAATTTTAATGAACACGACTAAATGGATATTCTATTCCTTTTATCGGCCCGATGGTTCACGGTATACCTTCATCACTCAATCGCCTTCACGTTCTAGACTTACTGCCATTGGCACCAACAAGCTATCGGGATGAGAATGACGGTAAAAATTTGTGGCAACATCCACTATAATCAATACTATTATAACGATGTCTGAAATCACACTGATTGTAGGTTTATTATTTTCCCCTATGCACCAAAGGTTCGAAATATTCAACTGAGAAACGTCTCCTTCTTCTATACTATTTCGAATGCTCGGCTGCGCTTCCTATAATGCCTCGCTGGCGGTGTGCGCAGACATCAGATTTACGTATCTTAGCTGGTTTCCATTAGCAACATAACGTGACCTATTATTTTCAGGCACGGGTAACCGCTAGAGACGTTACATTCCTGATGACGTACGCATCGGCCCAACTCTCATACAGCCGAGAGTTTCGATATACCGCTTCGGCAGTTTCTGTTGCATGAATTTCTTCAAGTATTACGAATTATTAAACTGGCAGCCGTTTGGTTAAGACATCAGCCAGACAATTTTTCATCTTGATATATCACTGTTCAGCCCGTGTCTTTGTCTCTCGGAGTCTCCGGCTTTTCGCCCCGGAATATTGAAATTGACAATTCCTTCCCATCTGGTGTTGTCCCGTTAACCAGTTTTGTGTTAAATTTCTCTTTAGAATATCCCAAAAGATCTCTCGCCTTTTTGGAGTATTCATCAAAACCACATGTCTTCCGAAAAGACAAACGATCCTTATGAACACACGTTGTCAACTGGTCTTTCTCTACCGTTTTCCAAGCATATTCTTCATGGTTTGTACCAATTAACTTCACTTTACTCGCTCTGTATAGAGTGCTGGAAAGCTTTAGCCCTTTATTTCATATTCATATGCGGTTGAGCTCTAACGTATAACTCCTCCTTTAGGTCAGCGTACAGGTGCGCAAATGAAAGTGGGATACTGATTAAATTGGCAACGACTCTGCTATCACCATTGGCACTCAATTGTTATAGAAAGTCGAGAATAACCTACTTTACAAATCTAATAATTAACAGTGATCTGTGGATACATGTGCAAATGTTCCGTTTTAATCGGTTATCTTGTCATATAAATGACTTGCAACATTCAGAAACAGATAGAAGGCCGCAGGCAAGACTGAGGACTAACAACGCACATTGTCCCAACCGGTACTACAACCAAGTTGTCTAGTACCTGCACCTTGTCCTGAGTATGGCGCATTCACACGATAATACTGACTCCAAGGCCCGCATGATACTTTGTTTGCTTGACCCCTTTCACAATCTTGCTTTTGAAGATCGGCCCACTTGAGATGCTGCTGATACCAAGCTTGAGCCACTCCACCTGCATTGGCGTTGCAAACCAACTCACCGCCATAAGAAACAGATTGGGAAATAGTGTCATCAATACTAGCTGATGCGACACCCCAACTGATCCCAGCACCGGCTGTGATGGACCATCCATAAGAATATTGCCAGTGAAGGCTTCCCCTTCCACAAGAGGAGATCGGATACCATGGCGACCACCAATCTCCTTGCTGAGCAACCTGAACTTGGTGCCACGATTGATACCAGCCGTCGTAGCCATATTGAACCAGCTTTCTGGGGACGAGAGTGGTAACCGCTGGTGATGACTGGTTTGTCGGCAGCAATGTGAGATTACTATAAACCAACCCAGTATCTTCATGCTTGATCACTACTGAAGTATTGGCAAACAAGTGGAAAACGTCTGCCAGCTCGACATGCGAAGGCAGAACGTAATAAGAATCATTTTCACTCCTATAAATTTGAGTCAAGTTGACAGGCTTCGACACATTTAGGTTAGCTACTCCCACCGTATTGTTGGTGATCACATCACAGTTAGCAACATTAACCAAAAGCATAACTGCCGCCATTAAGATGCTCAGTAGCTTGGGTGTCTTGACATGGGACCCTCCGCTCGTCCGCTCGATACCACCACGAATGCTAGCATTAGACATATTTGTTATTGATGGGCCAAATATTGAGAAGAGCTAAGATATGACCAAGCAAGTCAAAATGCATGGTATTTTATACCAATCTCAACAAACACCTTTGGCAACTAATCTGAAATTATAGCGACACCGCTAGCCTTTTCGTCGCGACTGGCAGCTCCATGGAAACACTGCTCGCTTTGGGCGCCATAATGACGCAGCACCGAAGTGTTCTCGAAAAAAGCCGTAGCCATGGTGCCAGGCGCCGAAAACGTACGGAAAATTACCGTTTTGGTAATGAGTCTGCAGATCTTTCTTCCAGAAATGCATAAACGATGCACCCGGGATTGACGAAAGAAGTCTTTTCGGTTATGCGAGGTACCGTTTCTGCGATCGACGGTGCCCTGCAAGAAGCCGTAAGCAGATTCACACTGCTTCGGGAAAACTGTGCCTGAGAAGGCATCATTCAGAATTCACTACCACTTTGGTTCGAGATCACGCTACGTCGATCCAACGACTTCTCAAAGGTCTCTTTGAGCTACAAGCAGTTGTCCGCTACCTACTTCGACAAAACGGGCTCAAGATTCAATTTTTTTTATGGGGTGATAAACTAATGGGCTGATCGGTTATAAGGTTGCTACAAAATGGGTGCTTCTGATGAAATATAGGTGCTGGGTCGCAACATGAACGAAACTTCCAGTACTTGCAGGCATCTTCCTGTTGATGTTAAACAATGGGGAAATTATCTATTGACTGTGAACTGCCATAAAATCCTGTAGATTCTTGTGGATTCTTAGACAACGCCTTAGCCCTGTTGTTTAAAAGAGCAGGAGGAATAAGTACACCTAAAGGTAGTATGACCCAATTGTAAGTTCGCAAGATGATCCGTTTCGATTTATTCATTTCAGTGTTTTTTGTTTTAATCATAACGGCACAGTCTGAAACATGACGAGACAGCATAGGAAGACTTAGCTAACACTAAGGAGTACGGGGATCAGGACCTCAAGTCGTAATGGAGCTGCCCACTTTGATATCAGGAAGTTTGGCTAGCTTTAGGCCACGGCGATGATGTTACAGCAGCTTCATTGAAACTGCAGCCAACTCTATAAGAGATCTTGGTGACAGAAAGTAAAAAATATTGACGTCACAGGCGGGAGTCGGACCTGTACAGCTAAAACCCAATGCTTAGATGCTATTAAGAGTAATATCAGGGCATCAACATAACCATTCGGGCAATGGACGTTTTTTCGTGAAAACTCTGAGCGCTACGCGGCGGATATCAGCAATAGATGAAACTCACGAATCTAGTTTAGTTCGCTAAGGTGAAGTTTGCCGTAGTTTTTCCCTATTCAACTCATTCTTTTCGTCCAATCGAAACGGCAAGGTTAGATATCAGGCGAGTTTGGAATCTTGAGTGCATTCGGAACAAACCTGTTCAAACGGTATCGAAATGTGGACTGCTGGCACGGAAGTGCAGCACATTTGACATCACCATCGCAGCTCATAGCTCTGCGAGTATCACCTAGCAACGCTGAATATTTGTTTCGTTCATAACTACATCGAAGACGCACTCGGAGCGGTCCAGTGAGTAACCGGGTAACGGGTTCTAACTCGGCAGCTCCATCGAGTACTCATCGTAGAGAGATGAGTAGTTTAAGTTATCACTATCTGCAAGACTGTGTCATCTATGAGTATTCTCGTGGTGTATGATGTGTCCCAGCGAGATTGATTTTAAAGTATAGTAGAGAGCTTTCTATAGTTAATTACCATTCATCGTTTGAATTACTGTCACCCTGCTACATTTTTCTTGTAAATGTGTTTTTAGCGGCTAAACATGATCTAATTTTCGCATCCGTTACATCGTTAATGGGTAGCCGATCAGGTAAACATGTTCCTAAAAGTGAGTACTCAGACATGGATCGTCAACAATGAGTTCAGATTCCGAGTACTTACTTACGCGAAGTAGCGGGTTACTCATGAATTCTCGTATGCCGTGATACCATGTGAACAAACCTGGACGCACTGTCCGGTGAGCCAATGTCCGGTACGTATCAATGTCCGGTGTGAACCAGTGTCCTTTCAGATGCGCCAAGAAACTTTGAATCATTAGAAGGTATGGGCAGGAGGTCGGAGATCATTAATGTAGTTCGAGAATGAGTATTAGAATTCTATCACCTAATATATACTTGAATCTTTCCTGTAGACAAGATATTACATTCTCTCAACAGGGGTTAGCCCTAGTAAACGCATACCGTTGTATAGCACTTGTCTAGCGGAAGCATAAAGTGCCAGACGCGCCGTAGCTATTTCCTCAGTTTGGCCAGCAACCCATAGAACGTCGTAACAGGAGGAAACTTGGTGAGTCAATTTAAAGAGATAAGTGACGACTGTGGCAGGCTCGTGGGTTTTGATGGCATTTCTCAATACATCGGGATATTGAGACAAAATTCTGATCAGCAACATAGCGGCTGGCTCCGTCAAGACCGAGAAGTCCGCGTTTAGCCACATGTCCGGAGTGATGTTGGAAGCGTTTCTTTCAACAGATCTCAATCTTGAGTGTGCGTATTGTAGGTAAGGGCCTGTGTCACCTTCGAATGAAAGCATTCTTTCCCATTTGAACTCATAGTTGTTGATACGTTTCGATTGCATGTCCTGGATCATGACGGCAGATATACCAACCAAATCAGCGACTTCATCAGGGTTTGCAATTTGAGAATATTTCACTTCGTTCTTTCTCATAACCTCGTGCATCTTCTCCTTGGTCTCTTCGAGGATATTGTCCAAGAAAATGACGGTTCCCTTTCTGGTTGACATACCTTGAACCATACCGAAATTGACATGCTGGAGATTCTTAGCCCAATCAAAACCAATCTGCTTCAAGATCTCGAAAAATTGTGCGGTGTGCAAGTCCTGTTGAGAAGCAATCACGTAAATCATCTTATCGAAATGGTACTTCTCATAACGATCCATGGCAGCACCAACGTCTCTCGTCAAATAAAGGGTGGTACCATCAGATTTCTTGACGAGCGTTTTCCCTAACTTCTTGTTAAATTTTGTTAGATCGATCAGAGTAGCTCCCCTGTCTTCATGCGTCAATTTCTTCTCCTCAAACAATGCAAGAGCTTTATCCATCGACTCCTTGCTGACCTGGGATTCTCCGGAATACGAATCATACTTGATGTTCAAACGGGCATATGTGTCAATGTACTTTTCAATGGAGAGTTCACGGAATCTCTTCCAGATTTTCAAAGCCTCAGGATCACCATCTTCCATTCTCTTGAAATATGCACGCGCTTTCCCGTTCGTGGATTCCTCCAAAGGCAAGCTATCCCCCTCTTCCTCAATATCTTTGTTGACACGAACATACACTTCGAATAGGTGGTGGATAGGATCAACTGCGAGTGCTTTTTCGTCACCGTATCTCTCAAAACCAACAGCTAAAAGACCAAACTGTTTGCCCCAGTCTCCCAAGTAGTTCATTCTGATAACTTCCCAACCACATTTTTCGTAAAGGTTAGACAAGAAACCACCAATAATGGTAGACCGCAAATGACCTGCATGGAAAGGCTTGGCAATGTTTGGTGACGAGAACTCAATAATAACTTTCTTGTTATCCACCAACTTACAGGCACCATACTCTTCCTTTCTGCTCAAGATATCTGGAATGACAGTCTTCAACAAAAACTGTGTATTAAAGAAAAACTGGATAAATGGACCGTTATTCTCGACCTTCGACAAGAACGGACCGCAGGGGAACTTTGCAGCCCAATCGGCAGCTAAATCCTTTGGATTTGCACCTTTTATTCTCAATCTGGGCACAGGAATCAACAAATCACCTCTTTCGAGGGTGTTAGTCCACTCCAACGCTGGAAATATCAAACTTGGGTCCACGCCAGAAATCTTGGAAAGCTCTTGGGTCACATAATTCCTCATTAAATCGACAATGTTGACATCTGGATGCGAACCTTCTGCAACGGTTGGTTCCTGGATAGATAACTTCTGCAATTGAGCAGTGATGGGACAGATAATAGAAGTACTCATCGCTCTAACGGTTCTTACTGATGTGTATGGCGAGCAATTGCAAAGACTCGTTAGCTTGTAGCGTCTAAATAAGCAAAGACAATTCCGGAGCGATAGTAAAGCACTTGGCAGTCTATTGAACATAAACTGGAGCCAGCTCAAGAATATCAACGTCTATTCAGAGGTTATCAAAGTGTCTTCAAATCACTGATATACGCGATGAGCAACAGGCGAAAACTTTTTCAAGCGATAAAGCGAGGAATTTTCAAAGTGTCAGTGCCAGATATAATAAAAAATGGATGGAAATTAATATGGCAGAGACTTCAGATTTCGGGTTATTTGACTTGAAAGTATCAGCTGTGTTGTCAAATTTAATTCGAACTTAATTATAAAATTTTTGTTGCATCTCTAGGTGCTATTCTTGTCGGGAACGAGTGTAAAACAGAAAATTTTATTCCTAAAGATCAGAATCATATATAAAATAGTAACTAGTTTATCGTTATATGTATAATTCTATGTCGTAAGAGTTGTCATTAAATGATAAGAGGGGATACTGACATGTTTCCACCTACTTGGTGAACATTCTCTTGTAGAATGGCTTATCGTCGTGGGCAAAATCGTCAGCGTTGTAGTCGGCACCTCTTCTGTCAGGTGGGACCCAGGAGGCAGATTTCCATGGTAGCACACCTTCTAGCCACATAGTGTCGACTTCTTCCAAAGTCAAACCTTTAGTCTCGGGAACAAAGAAGAAGACGTAGACGTAAGCGAACACTAGACATCCCATGAACACGTAACCGTAGTAGAAGTTGATAGCACCGGTGATGAATGGCGTGAAGAAAGAAATCAAGAAACCCCACATCCAGTTGGCAGCAGTAGAGATAGCCATACCCTTGGACTTGACTCTCAATGGGAAAGTCTCAGAGACAATAACGTAACAGCCACCGGCCCATGTAGTAGCGAAACAGAAGATGTAGAACATGGTGAAGACAATCATACAGTTACCAGCTCCCTTGGAAGAACCATGACCTTGACCGTGAGGCCATAGTCTGGTCACACCGACAGAGGCAAACACAACGAAACAGCACGTCATGGTGGCAGCACCCCATAGAAGACAGGTACGACGACCAAATCTCTCAATACAGAAGATACCAACAAAAGTGGAGAAGAAGTTCACAACACCAATGATAATAGATGTCTCAAAAGGATCCTCTAAACCGACAGATTTGAACACAGTGGTACCGTAATAAAAGAAGTAGTTGTCACCAGTCAATTGTTGCAAAGACTGCAACATAACACCCAGAACCAAACGGGGGAAGATCTTGGTTTTTGTAGTGAATAATTCACCCCAGCTAGCGCTGCCAGCCAATTTCTCAGCTTCAACACCGGCGGCGATAGCGTCCAATTCAGCCAATAGAGCTGGATCGTCGACAGAAACTTTGTTGGATCTAGATAGAGAGCGCTTAGCCTCTTCGAAGTTACCGACTTCAACCAAGTAACGTGGAGACTCTGGGACGAAAAGCATACCGCCAATCATAAATAGAGCCCATGCGAAACATAGACCCAAACCAACTCTCCATTGAGTAGAGTCATGATATCTCTTGGTACCGAAGTTAGTACAGTAACCCAAGAAGATACCCAAAGTAATCATAAGTTGGTAACAAGACACCAGCGTACCTCTAATCTGCTTTGGAGAAACCTCGGAAATCAACATTGGCGACAGAACAGAGATACCACCAACACCTAGACCTGAGATGATTCTCCCAATGAAGTATTGGTACCATTTGTTGAAAGAACATATTTGAATCAAAATACCAACCACATAGATAACGGTGACAGCAACCAAACCAATACGACGACCGTAGATATCACCCACTTTGGACAGAACAATACCACCGATAGCACAACCGATATTGAAAATCGAAACAATCAAACCCATTCTAACCTTGGACAAATAATAAGTACCATCAGCATGTTTGGATCCGAATCTCTTCAAGAAGTCCGACAAATTCACGAAACCAGAAATGGTACCAGTATCCCAACCGAAGATGAAACCACCGAATGCGATCATCAGACACAGGATGGAAACACCGATGTAGGAAGAAGTTGGTTTTTTTGGAAGCACCACGGCGGCTTCCCTGTCAGCCATAGCGTCGAAATCTTTCATATCATCTCTCTCGGCTTTATTAGAAGGGGTGGAAATAGCAGAATTAGGTGCAGATGGAGCTGGAGACAGATTCCCCACTGGGGTACGCTCCGCAGATGAAGACATTAAGTATTCGTATTATTAGTTTTCGTTCTTCTGCGAACTTGTAGTTCTAGCTTGATGAGCTCTGTGAAAGAAATCCAGGGCAAACAAATCTGACCAAGACTCTGGACCACCAGCGACTGTATTTATACGCTTTCCCAGATTATTTTGTCTGGAGGTCTGATTGATCACCTTAGCAGTGTAGAGAGCCTAGATGAGAGCTCAGCGGTTGGAAAAACTATTTTCCGTGGCTGGCAAAAAGAACCGTTTTTCTGGTCAGTGGCCCCACTCCCTACGCGATTTCTTTGACATCTCGGAAAATTGCGGAAAAACTAAAAAAAATCTCCTCAGACAAACGCGCAGGTACGGATAAATTTTTCCAAGTAACCACCGGTGGCGAGTTTATCTCCCATAAATTCTTCCGTCTAACCAAATCTGCTGCGGGGGCCCCGCTACCTCCGCGCTTTTCTCTTACTTGAGAAATTACTCAGCTATTAGTTTTTCCGCCTTCAGGGTAGCAACGTAAACAGCATTTACTGCCGCGATCTTGCCGATAGTACTGTACCGCTTCCAGCAGGAGGAAAGCTGACCAAGTTCTTTGTAACGCTTGCAGCTCAACAACCTCAGGTACTACCTCTCATTTGCAGTCTCTTCCTTGCTGGCATTTCTTCGTACTGTGTTTGTACCAGCTTTGCCCGCCCGCCGTATAAGCTCACCGTTTTCGGAAAAACATAACAACGGAAAAACTTGAGGCAGTAGTTTTTCCACGCATCTACCGCGACGAGGCGATACGAAGCGACACGAGGCTTTGATATCAGCTCATCGCTTCAATTCCATCAGTTTGCGTGAATTACCAAAGTTGGCTAAGTCACACCACGATTGAGCCCGCATTTCTCTTTCCACAAAGGTCTCATTTGACAAGAATCTATACGGGGAAATAGGATGGGGTTAGTAAGATTTTAGGACTCGTAGTAACAGTTTAATGGCCAGTTATCTTTTTATTAAGTATCACATATAAAGACTGACGCGTATATCATCAAAAATATTAATCTATCTGTAAAAGATCTCTTGGGCATCATAAGAAAGTTCGTATTGCGTTCTATAATGGCAACATTAAAACATGGTCATTAGTTTATCAGGGAAAAAAAAAAAGATAATCTTCTCGATTAGTTTCTGGAGAACATTCTCTTGTACATTGGCTTGTCATCATGAGCAAGGTCCTCAGCATTGTAATCAGCACCTCTTCTGTCAGGTGGGACCCAGGAGGCAGATTTCCATGGTAGCACACCTTCCATCCACATAGTGTTGACTTCTTCCAAAGTCAAACCCTTGGTTTCTGGAATGAAGAAGAAGACGTAGACGTAAGCGAACACTAGACATCCCATGAACACGTAACCGTAGTAGAAGTTGATAGCACCGGTGATGAATGGCGTGAAGAAAGAAATCAAGAAACCCCACATCCAGTTGGCAGCAGTAGAGATAGCCATACCCTTGGACTTGACTCTCAATGGGAAAGTTTCAGAGACAATAACGTAACAGCCACCGGCCCATGTAGTAGCGAAACAGAAGATGTAGAACATGGTGAAGACAATCATACAGTTACCGGCACCCTTGGAAGAACCATTTCCTTGACCGTGAGGCCATAGTCTGGTCACACCGACAGAGGCAAACACAACGAAACAGCACACCATGGTGGCAGCACCCCATAGAAGACAGGTACGACGACCAAATCTCTCAATGACGTAGATACCAACAAAAGTGGAGAAGAAGTTCACAACACCAATGATAATAGAAGTTTCAAAGGAATCCTCCAAACCGACGGACTTGAAAATGGTAGTACCGTAGTAAAAGAAGTAGTTGTCACCGGTCAATTGTTGCAAAGATTGCAACATAACACCCATGGTTAGACGTTGGAAAACCTTGGTCTTGGTAGAGAACAATTCACCCCAGGTAGCGTTACCAGCCAATTTCTCAGCTTCGACACCGGCAGCAATGGCGTCCAATTCAGCCAATAGAGCTGGATCGTCGACAGAAACTTTGTTAGATCTGGATAGAGAGCGCTTAGCTTCTTCGAAGTTACCGACTTCAACCAAGTAACGTGGAGATTCTGGGACGAAAAGCATACCACCGATCATAAATAGAGCCCAGGCGAAACATAGACCCAAACCAACTCTCCATTGGGTGGAGTCGTGGTAATTCTTGGTACCATAGTTAGTACAGTAACCCAAGAAGATACCCAAAGTAATCATCAGTTGGTAACAAGACACCAGGGTACCTCTAATCTGCTTTGGAGAAACCTCGGAAATCAACATTGGAGACAACACTGCAATACCACCGACACCTAGACCAGAGATAATTCTGCCGATGAAGTATTGGTACCATTTGTTGAAAGAGCAAATTTGAATCAAGATACCCACAATGTAGATAAGGGTGACAGCAACCAAACCAATACGACGACCGTAGACGTCACCGATCTTGGACAAAACAATACCACCGATAGCACAACCAACATTGAAGATCGAAACAATCAAACCCATTCTAACCTTGGACAAATAGTAAGTGCCGTCAGCATGCTTGGATCCGAATCTCTTCAAGAAGTCCGACAAATTCACGAAACCAGAAATGGTACCAGTATCCCAACCGAAGATGAAACCACCAAAGGCGATCATCAGACACAGGATGGAAACACCGATGTAGGAAGAAACGGGCTTCTTTGGCAAATCGATAGCTGGCTCTGGTGGAGCAATTGAGTTCAAATCCTTACCATCATCTCTTTCAGCCTTGTTAGATGGTGTGGATAGCACGGAATGAGATCCCGAAACTGTAGAGGTCAAGTTGCCAACAGGAGTGTTTTCGGCAGTTGACATCTCGAAATTTTTTGTAATCAGTAAAGTAATAGATGGAAAACCTTGATGATTTCTGGGGATATAGAGAAAAGAATTGGCAACTGAAACTCAAAGATGAGATGGATATCGATGCCAGTATTTATACGTTTTCCATTAGCCATCGACATAGTACTATGCGGTCCATTGAATAAACTGGTCCCACAAATCTCCCCGGATAAAAATTTTTCCGGCCACTCCATTTCTCTGGAGGACGGATTAACCCCACTCTACTCGAGAACTCGAAATAATTCCGCTCCTCAGAGATCCTCGCAGCTCCTCGGAAGAAAACTTGCGAAACGGGTGATTATTTCTGAAAAATGCTGGAAAAACTGCCACTATTCCCCCATAGCACGGGCCGAATTTGTTTTTTTCCTCCTCAGAATCAGCCGCAAGGCTCATCCTGCGGGGCCCCACAAGCTGTCGGCTCCTGGGGAATATCCCCATGTCCTGACCGGAAAATTTTCTTTCGGCCTCGAACCCTGAACTGGCCGCACGCATTGTCGTTTCTTTTGAGTAAAAATGTCCTGACATTACGACAGACAAACGTCTCCCACCAGCATAGTTTCTCCGGTATGGTCTCTTTCTTAGCAACTTCGGGGAAACATGGCGAGCTCCTACCGGATCCATTCGGGCATAATTGTTCCGTCTAGGCCTCTCTTTCCGACCAGTATTGACTCGAGCCGTTAACGTCGCGTGGGTAGGTGGTATGTAGGTGGTACTAGGGACCTTGTACGGAGAATTGTTGGCTGATCTGGGAGTGGAGAGATTTACTTATTAGCATATACCAATTCCGGGGAAGCTCCTGATGGACTCAAAAGTCTTGTGTTATGGTCAGCCAAATCCGGGGTCTGCATTGACATGACTCTGGGGTCTTGCCAGGTTGCAGGACTGATCGGGCAATATTCTTTGAAAGTAGCGTTCTTGTGTAGTAGCTGCTGTTTGGCAAGTATGTTAAAGAGTAGGCATTTGGATTTCTTGACTATGCTAGAGGCCTTTAGAGGAACCGCTCGCTGACTGAGCCGTTCCGCTGGTCTTGAACTTACTGTATTGCTACTCCGTTTTTGTCGTTGTGTGGCAGGATGGGCGAATATTAACATTTAGTTCTTGAAAACAAACTTTGGTCTTCTAGGCAATGACGGTCGAACAGTCACGATCTAACGAAAAATGTAAACATCTTCTAGTTTTGGGTCATATCTTCCCTTAATGGATCATATTGTATGCTTTCTTAATCCTTGTTTAGTAATGCAATGCTCACTCGCCGACTGACAAGCTCTGCTCCAGAGTTGCCCGTAAAACAATGCCTTTCTGAAGGCATCAAGATGGATAGATAGCTCACCTGCAAGTACACTCACTGTGATACATGGTGATTCTCGGTCCAAACGCATCAAGAAAGGACTATCCCCACAAGAAAAGGCTACTTACGGTTTCCATGCTACTCAAAGGCGTCATAAGTGAATTTGCAGGTATTCCTGGGTCACTGACAGGTAGATTGCAAAGATAAATATCAAGATATGGTAAAACAAAGTACTTTAAAGTCTATAAATTGTGAATCACTAAGAACCTGTTAGTCTTTAATTTACATTGCGGTGTCTTTGTTGAAATCATGAGAATTATCGTTAACAAATCATATGCGACCTAGATGATCAATTTAACCAGTGAATGACTTTGGTCGAAATGATTGCTCTGTTTGATGCTGAGCACCCATTGAAAAATTCCTGCTTGATAGCGTCAATCTATTTCATGCCAAACATTCTTTTGTAGAATGGCTTGTCATCGTGAGTCAAATCATCAGCATTATATTCGGGACCTCTTCTTGAAGCTGGAAGCCAGGAAGTGGACTTCCATGGCAAGACACCTTCGGCGTACATGTCATTGACTTCTTCCAAAGTCAAGCCCTTAGTCTCTGGAACGAAGAAGAAGACATAGAAATAAGCAAAAACCATACAACCCATGAAAACGTAGCCGTAGTAGAAGTTGATAGCTTTGGTGATGAATGGAGTGAAGAAGGAGATCAAAAAACCCCATATCCAGTTGGAAGCGCTGGCAATGGCCATGGCCTTGGACTTAATCCTCAATGGGAACGATTCAGAAATGATAACATAGGCAATTGGTGCCCAGGTTGTTGCAAAGCAGAAAATGTAGAAACATGCAAAGACAATCATACAATTACCTGCGCCCTTGGATGAACCGTTGCCTTCGCCGTTTGGCCATAGTCTTGTGACACCGACAGAGGCATAGACAACGTAACAGCAGATCATACCAACACAACCATATAGCAGACAGTTACGACGACCAAACTTGTCCACAGTGTACAGAGATAGGGCAGTACAAGCGAAGTTCACAACACCAAAGACAATTGAGGTCTCAAAGGAATCTTCCAAACCAACAGCCTTAAAGACTGTAGTACCATAGTAAAAGAAATAATTGTCACCGGTCAATTGTTGTAGAGATTGGATCATGATACCCATGACAGTACGGTGGAACATCGCAGGCTTACCGGTGAAGAGCTCACCCCAGCTTGCAGTCCCAGCAGCTCTCATCTCTTCAATAGAAGCTTCGATCAAGTCAAACTCCTGCTGTGTAAAGGCAGAATCGATTGAACATTTGTTAACTCTGGCCAAAGAACGCTTAGCTTCATCAAACTTACCAACTTCAATCAAATAGCGTGGCGACTCGGGGACGAAAAGCATACCACCAATCATGAATAAGGCCCAGGCGAAACATAGACCTAATGGGACTCTCCATTGAGTAGAGTCGCTATAATTTTTGGTACCGTAGTTTGTACAGTAACCTAAAAAGATACCAGCAGTGATCATCAATTGGTAGCAAGAAACCATGGCACCTCTCATTTCCTTAGGAGAGACTTCAGAAATCAACATTGGCGACAAAACGGAGATGCCGCCGACGCCGAGACCGGAGATGATCCTACCGATGAAATATTGATACCACTTGTCGATGGAGCAAATTTGAATCAAAATACCAATAACATAGATCACAACCACAGTGACCAAACCTGCACGGCGACCATAAACATCACCAATCCTAGACAAAACAATACCACCGATAGCACAGCCAATATTGAAGATCGAAACAATCAAACCCGTTCTAACCGTGGACAAATAAGGACTGCCATCAGCATGTCTAGATCCAAATCTTCTGATGAAATCACTCTGGTTGACAAATCCAGAAATGGTACCAGTATCCCAGCCGAAGACAAAACCTCCGAAAGCAACCATAACACAGCATAAACAGGTCGAAATATAAGCGGATCTGCTGTTGTTTAGCATTGGAATTCCTGGGTCGGACTTAATATTGCTCAAGTCATCTCTATCAAGGGCTTTTTTACCTTCTGGCGTACTCAGGAATCTGGAATTATTCGTTTCCGAATCGCCATTGGACGAAGTGGATTTCTGGGGACTTATTATATCAGGAGCCGAATTCATTGTGGCAATTTAATTGTATCGATGGATCTCTGGCAATATAGAAGGCCTCCATAGGACAAATTAATCCCGGGGATATCTTATACTCTTATATATCATCTGGCGGCCATTTTGAGATCTTTTTGTCCACCAACACCTTAAACAATTGACTACCACTATGCTGTTGTGACTTTCATTAACCGATCCTAGGGCTATCTCGGATTCTACGCTCATCCTCAGCTTAGGCAGCCTGGTATCTGTGGATAAACCGTTGGACCATAACAGATCTCGAGCTGTCAAATGACGTAGGCCAAGCTTTTCTTTCCCTGACGCACAGGAGATTTTTCCGTTCTGTACGGCACTTTCTCAGAGTTTTTCCATTTCACTTCATAAATCTGCCGGTTGCGACTGGCGTTGCTTTGGACGGAGTAAAGACGGAAGATCTTTTCTCCGAGCTTTCACAGGATGACGGAAAAACTTTGCTGCGTGTATACGCTTTTGACGCCTAACCAATATGAAGTAATGCCGCATCAGGGTTAATTTTGAGACGATGGGTACCAAAGGGACAGGCTACCGAGCGGCTATCTTTGCGCTTGGAGAGGACAAGGGACTGGGAATAAATTTGTGAAATATTTCCTTCTTTTGACCCTTCGGAGATAGTTTTTCCGGTTGCTGGGAGGGCAAGCAAAGTTTTTCCGGCCTGTCATTTTCCCAATGGCAATCAACCAGCTTGCTTTTGCATCAGGTCATAGCAGATTCAGAGCCAACTGGTAGGAAGATGTAGATTGACCACTCGTTTCTAACTCTTGGACTCGCTTGCGCAAACAGTAATCGATAAGAACAAGGCCATTGTTTTATCGCTATTAAGGATTATATGTAGAAAAGTCATAATTAAAACCGTAATGAGGAAGAAATCCTATAATCAACTGACGTGTGCCTTAGGTGTTGCATGCAATAGTGTGGGTGCTGCTACAGCAAGCGCATATCGAAACGGCTAAAGTGAATCGACCATAGCGGCGCCGATCCGGTCATTTTCTAGTGAAAAGTCTCTTGTAGAAAGGGACGTCGTCCCTGGCGAACGCATCTGTATTGAAATCCGCGGTTCTCCTGTGCGGAGGTAACCAGGATGCGGATTTCCATGGAAGTACGTGCTCTTCATACATGGTATTCACTTCTTCTAAGGTCAGACCTTTGGTCTCCGGAACGAAGAAGAAAACGTAGAAGTAGGCAAACACCATGCAGCCCATGAAGACGTACCCATAATAAAAGTTGATCGAAGAGGTGATGAATGGCGTGAAAAAGGAAATCAAAAACCCCCATAGCCAGTTGGAAGCACTGGCAATGGCCATAGCTTTGGCCTTGATCCTCAGTGGGAAAGACTCAGAAACGATGACATATGCGATTGGAGCCCAGGTAGTGGCAAAGCAGAAAATGTAGAAACATGCAAAGACGATCATACAATTACCAGCACCTTTCGAAGATGGTTGATTTTGACCGTTCGGCCATAGACTTGTGACACCAACGGTGGCATAGACAATGTAACACAAGACCATACCAACACAACCATATAGCAGACATTTACGACGACCAAACCTATCGACGGTGTATAAGGCAACAAATGTCGAGACGAAATTCACCACACCGAGGACGATCGAAGTTTGGAATGAATCATTCAGACCAACAGCTGTGAAAATGGTGGTACCATAATAGAAGAAGTAGTTGTCACCACTCAACTGTTGCAAAGATTGGATCATAATACCCATGACAGTACGCTTGAAAATGGCAGGTTTACCAGTCACCAGTTCAGACCAGCTAGCATCGCCTGCGACTTTTTCAGCCTCGACAGAAGCCTGGAAATTCTCAAGTTCCAGAGTCACCAATGGGGACTCTGTTGAACACTTGTTCGCCCTTGCCAAAGAACGTCTGGCTTCTTCGAGCTTGCCAACTTCCACCAGATAACGAGGGGATTCTGGGACAAAGACCATACCGCCAATCATGAACAGGGCCCAAGCGAAACAAAGACCCAAGGGAATTCTCCATTGAGCAGAGTTATTGTACTTCTTAGTACCAAAATTCGTACAGTAACCCAAGAAGATCCCACCAGTGATCATCAATTGGTAGCACGAAACCAAGGTACCTCTGGTCTGTTTTGGAGCCACTTCGGAGATCAGCATGGGCGACATCACCGTGATACCACCGACACCAAGACCCGAGATGATCCTGCCAATGAAATACTGATACCATTTGTCAAAGGAACAGATCTGGATCAGGATTCCAATCGTATAAATGACCACCACGATCATCAGCCCAATACGTCTGCCGTACAAGTCACTCAGCTTACCAAGAACGACACCACCAATAGCACAGCCAATGTTAAAGATAGACACCAGCAGCCCAGTCCGCACATTGGACAGGTAGTGCGAACCGTCGGGCCTCTGCGAACCAAACCTCCGGATCCAATCGGTCTGTTTCACGAACCCAGATATAGTGCCCGTATCCCAGCCAAAGACAAACCCACCAAACGCAACCATCACACAGCACAACGACACAAACACCAGATCCGACTTCTTCATCCCACTCAACTGCCGGTCTGCCTCCTTGACCAAGACGGTCATCTCGTCCTTCTCGGCCTCGTTCTCGTCATGGCTTCTGTACTGCTCCAGATCTGCTCCCCCGTCCTTGGCGTATCCGGAGCTCTCCAAGCCTGCTCCATCAGTCCTATCCGACTTCTCGTTCAAAGACGTCGAATTAGACTGTGTCTGCGAGTTAGAGCTTCCCGCAACGACTATATCTTCCTGACGTCCTGGCATTTCCTGTTTTAGTGCTCTTAGTTCCACCGTCAACAAACAAAAGAACCATCCAGCTCCCCAGCACGTCCTTATATATCTTGCTAACGACACGGCACCATCCTCCTACCAGCTCTCTCCTCTCTCCAACATTCTACCATTCCAAAAGAAATCCCTAACCTATCGTCTTGAATGTATCTCCACCAAGAACTCAACGTCACGACGCCTACTACAAGGGCTAGTCTTACTACGTTCCTTTTACTATAGGTGCTTTGCGGTTGCTCTTGTAAGAAACCTGCAAGACGTGAACTCCGAAGCCCTGACGCACTGGAGCTGACCGTCGCACAACGACATTCTCGTCGGAACAACAAGCCCTGACGCTCATTGATTACGGCTGGTATTATGGTACTATTAACTCTATGTAGCGTGGCATTATTGCTCGTCGTAGGCCTCCTCTGTGACGAGTTCTGACTCGGAGATGAAGGTGACTTCTATCCAGGCGATGCCCTTCTCGCGGGCGCTGCCCGCCAGCTGCAGCGCGAAGTCGTCCGTCGCGTACTGGTAGATGTAGGGCTTTGTGCCTGCGACGCCCGAGACAATGGTCTTGATGAAGCTGGGGATCTCGTTCATTACGTCAATGCGCTCGACAAGGTTGTCGAGGGGGCCCTCGGCCGTTGCCCTGATGCGGTCGCCCGTGGCGACCGCATCGTCGGGCAGGTCCTTGGGGCACCCGTCGTAGTCGATGCTGATAGCCTTGGGGACGTTCCAGCCGACGGAGTCGACCGCGGCGTCGAGATGGCGCACTTCGTTGTCGATAGTCACCGACAGGATATCTGACTCTGTGGTCAGGATCCCGACTGTCACTTTTGTATTTGCGTACGACTTGGGCGTTGTGAACTCCATGAGCACGGCGGAGTGTTTCTCCGAGTGGAAATGCATGAAGTTCCACGCCTTGGCGGCGTGGTGCGGCTTCATGCCCTGGAACGCCATCACGAACATCGAGAACGCCGGTTTCGACTCGGCAAAAGTGATCGTTTGCTCTTCGTAGACGCTGTTACGGGCACCTAGGGGCTCCTCAACGGGCTCTGCCTCCTCAGACTGTTTCTCCTGCTCTTCCTCGTCGCCAGACTGCGGCTCGGGCTTGCACAGCGTAATAGTACCATGAACCGTATTCCTCGGCCAAAACACGTGCCGCATGCGGCCCCACGGTTCCTCGACGTTGTCACCGTAGTAGGTGCTGGGATCGTCGCCCACTTTGCAGCCGGGCGTCAACCGCGTCACCACCAGGTCTATCTTGGTCTTGGCATTCACTTCCGACTGGAAATGGTACTGATTGTTGTCCTCGTTCAGCTCCAACGACAGGCCGCGAGCGTAGAAATTCGTTCCCTCGATGCGGAAATCCTCCAGCTTCGTCGACGTCCACGCGTTCAGCTCCTGCGGCTTCTTCGCATTAAAGATCCGGAACGTAAACTGCGCTTGAGTGTGTATACCGACGATATTCGAGTGTATAATCTGAGCAAACCCAACAATCCCCGTGTCACTATCGCTGAAATAAAAAGTCACAGTCTCCACGTTGGTATGATCCGGTTTCAACCACTCCAAATCCTCTCTAGTCGTCTCCCGAAACGGTTGCTTGCCCCTCACACGCTCCGTAACCGTGTGTATATAGTCTGCACCATACTCTGGCTCGGCGATCCCCGTGACCGCGGAAAGACCGCCCTGGATCCATTTCAACATAGCAGCAGATCTCTAGGTCCCACCAGTAGGCTAACACACCCCGCCAGAAGCTCTATAAGCTGCTATCAACCTCATTACTCTTCATCTTGCTCATCTGCATCGCCATCAACCAACTATTCCAACAGTAAACAACAAGAGAAAACTTGGTGATCCGTTTATACGAGGCGCCGGGTAACAAACAGGAACGAGGGGTCACGTGATAACAGGGAAACATTGCTCGCAAATCGAATCCTTTGAGCAGACACTTGCGAGAACGCTTTAAGCTGGTCAATTGTGAGCCCCTGGGCACTTTAAATTGACTAATCACAAAAGAGGTCATGTGACCTATGTTTGGGTAACAGGAGAGGCAACACGTGATGACAAAGTCCGGGTAACACCGCATTTGACACGTGATTCCCATATCCGGGTAGCCCTGCGTTATCAGGTGACCAAAATGTAAATCATAAAGTGAAAAATTGACTAGTTGGCCCTCTATAAGAGCAGACTTGTACGGTTAGATTGCCCCGTTGGATCGATGTTTAGTAGCTGCCATAGCCGTTTGGTGGGCCAATGCAGGCGGTGGTACGTTAAGCCTGCTTTGGAGCACTTGGTTCAGGGCAAGGGCGTGCCTGGTTTGTTCTCATCGCGAGGATTGGAAAATGCATGGTTCGAGAGGGCAGATCTTTATACTGCAAAATTGAATCGGTTTAGTGGTGGCGGAGATGAGACTCCCTTGGAGACTCTGATTTACGAGGACGCGAGGTCTGGCGTGAAGCGCAATGTGGTTAACTACGCTTCGCTGTTATACAACCTGCGGTTTGCAATGTCTTGCGTGCGAGGTTGTTCACTGCCGGTGCCTTCGAGTGCGGACTACACAGCCAGCGAGATCTTGAAAACACCTAGTTTGGCTCTACGGTTCTCCAATGAGCCGGCAGCGAACGGTAACAGCACGCTTCAAAATGCGCTCGTTTCGTCGTTTGGATCGATTGTGGAGTTTAGATCACTGCTGATGAACTCTAATTTGGCAATTTCCGGCGACGGTTATACGTGGCTTGTGGCTCGGAGACCTTCGGGACACGATGGTAGCGATGGCCAAGTTGTGTTTGACAAGCTGTTCGTTGTCAACACATACAATGCAGGGACTCCGTTCAATTTCCATCGCAGTGGGCATCTCGATGACCTGAGGATACAATATTTGAAAAAATCAGCACAGCTTGAAACCGTGGAAGAAGGCTCGGACTTCTCTATGTCGAAATCCGTGGAAGAAGCAAGACAAACCGAGGCATACAAGAAAGTATCGTATATACCGCTTTTGGCCATCGATGCATCCCCAAAGGCGTGGTTACACGACTATGGGGTGTTTGGCAAGCAGGCCTATCTCGATCGGATATGGGAGTCGATCGAATGGAACGTCGTCGAGTCCAGATTGCCCAAGCAAGCCGTATCGTACGGCCTCTTTTGATCTCTCAACAACCTGTAAATACTTGTCGTAGAAAATAGATATCTATTTAATAGTCTGATTCAAGCCTTCCTACCGACTTTCAAGCTCTTAACTCTTCTCAGTAATTTATTCCCAGTAGATTCCTTCCTTAAGCTGTCATCGAAACGCACGCCCACGTACTCGTCCTCACCGGCCTCTTCACCGTTTTCAAGATGTCCGCTATGTGTCTTTGCCAGCACCAGTGGCTCTGTTGTGCTCTTGAGGGTGCTGCCATTCCTACTTACGCCGCTATTCGTTGATCCGCCCACCTGCAACCTCTGAGTGAGCGATTTCTTCCTTTGTATACCACCGGTGCGCGTTTGATGGCTGTGGTTCCTGATATCATCTCGAATGGCTGCATTTGAAGCAGGCGCACCATCGAGGAAAGTAGTGGACCCAAGTCCCGCCGTGGTGGGGCCGTGAACCAACTGCGATTTCCCCTTAACGTCAAACTGTGTCACAGTCTTCGCATTTGGCTTAATCGCATCCAGAGTGCTCGTGCTACCGTTTGAATTTACCATGGCATTAACTGTCCGATTTCCTCCTCTGGTCTTGTAAAGCTCATCGTCGTCGTCGATCTCCTCTCTACCAAACACCTCGTTAAGCGCCGATTTCTTCGCAGATGCACCACCAATGCTGTTGTTAGGCCCATCTGCTGGGAAGGCCAACACGGGGGCAGCCTTCGAGTTCTTGTTTCTATGAGGCGTGCAGGCATCAAAGGGCCCATCATGATGGAAAGATCCACCAAAAAGACCCGTAACGTCCATCTTATCGATTGTATCGACATTCTTAGGCATCACAGCTGGCTTTCCCTTCTTCTTATCCTTGTGAGACGAGCTACGACGGCCATGGCCGCTGCGTTCACGCTCGCCGTCACCGCGAGAGCGGTGATGGCGATGCCGATGCGACCGATGGCCGCTAGAACCCTCCTTCTCCCTCGGATACCCACTCCCGGACTTTCTTGAACCCGCTACCTCGTCATACGACGGTGGAAGGTCTCCACCGCTCAAATTGTGTTCCTCCCTGTACTTGTCACGCAAACGCTCCTTCTCCTCCTTCGCCGTTGGATAACTCCTCGCCGGCCTTCCTACCTTGGCTGCTGGCCTGCTACCATCCCTACTGCCTCCGCTCACGTCGTCCAAGAACGGGTTGTTCGACGGTGGTGACATACTGCTCGTTCTATCAATCCTCTGTTAGTACTCACGCTATAACCTTGCCAGGAAGTAGTATCCAGTAACTCAGAGCTTCAAAGATCATCTTTCCATCATTCCAGATCTTGAAACAAGGTTTCCTCCAGTAGCCCCTTTCTATCCTGCGACTCGCGCCTCGTAGCAATAAGGCTAAGACAAACTTCGAGGCCCAAATCGCCTCCAAGACGCCGTCAGGGCCCTGAAACAGACGGGAAACGTCCCTGCCACTTGGTATCCCACTTTTCCTCCCACTCCGGGCGTGCAACGCCCGGCTTAAAACGTCAATACATACCTGTTGCCTGTTGGTCTCGGAGACGGTGCTCTGGGACTGCGATGGTTAGTGAAAATCTCTTCTTCCTCCTCGATGGAGTTGGTAAAACTAGTGCTCGAACGTGCGCTTGCCTCTCTTGCGTACGGCGACTGCACCGCGTTGTCCCGCACCCACTCTTGGAACTGTCTATCTGCGCTGTACTGGCTCACACTCGCGTCTCCCATGGCGTTTCTGAACGGGTTGTTCGAAGAGAATGGTCGGCTGCCAGCGGTACGCTGGCTGCCGGATCTACTGATCATGTTATACACGCGCAGTCAGGCCTTGCCAGTTCGTCTACGCCTCCGTAAGAGCTATATGGCTTGCGTAGCGTGGCTCGAGCTTGCCGAAGTGGTTTCGAATCCAAGAATCGCCTGCTGGCAGTTGATCTTGAGTCTCTTGATGGCCCTCTCGAGGTCTTAGAGCTTGGTGAAAAATTCACTAAGATCTATACAGCAGTACACCGCACTATTAAGGAAGGCCAAGATCAGGACTAGATCAAGATTTGAGTAGCTTGGAGGTCCAATTGCGGGTCCAATTGAGCTTCTAATGGGTGGTTGAGGTGCCCTGTGTGATGGGTTGATCTATGTAGACGTGTGTTAGAATTGGACAAATTTTTGGTGCATGTCTTCTTGCGCAGCGTTGCCGTTTGAGTGGTTGATCTTGACGTAGTCGTCTTTCTTGAGCTTCTCCTGGATGAGCCGGTGGAGCTGGACGAGGTAGTTGTCGTGCGACTCGATCTTGTTGATGGACTTGTCTTCGCAGAGGATCTGGCCCATGACGGAGCTGTAGTACTGGTCGACGTTGGGTCTGAGCAGCTCGACGGGGAGCGTGGCCCGGTTGGTGGCCTGGCACCAGTTTCTGATCACGGCATGGGCCTTTTCGTTGACTTGGGTTGGTGCTTGGGGCAGCGAGGCGCCGAAAAGCGATACTTGGGCGACCGGGATGTTCTCGTGTACTTGCAGCAGATCGAGCAGCAGCATTCGGTTGGTGTTCTCGTTGAACCACAGGTACACTTTCTCGCCCTGGAATATCAAGTAGCAGCCTCCGTTGGTGATGCTGGCATGGGCGTTCCTCACGGTCAGGTTCTCGATTGAATCGTTGGACACTTGGAGTAGCTTTTCAGCTGTGTCATAGAAGGTAAGATCAGTCTCGTCGAGCAAAACATGAAGGGGCACAATTTGTGGGTAAAGCTTGTATGATAACTGCGCGCTGTTTAGGGTCTTGAACTGATAGAGATCGTAACAGCGATCGTTACCGCGAGTGCTGTGAGAGTTGGGAGCCATTAGTGGGCTCTTTTCGAAGGCTAGCATGAAAGTGGGCAGAGTCTTGAGCGCATCGGGCAACACGAGTTGTCTACTCAAGTTGACACCGGCAAGTGCCCTGTACTGAGTCAAAATGTCTACCATTTTACTATCGATAGTCTTTCTGATAGCGTTGAAGTCACAGTCACCCAAGGATGAGATCACATCCTTGATCATGATCCTCATCGCAACGTTTTGATCAACGAACTGGAAAATCTCCCTGATATTCCCAGATACTTTCGCATTGCTATTGATCGAACGCACTTTTCTATTGCCATCGATGTCAGTATAGAGCAATGCAGCTTGGAATGATACAGTGTTGCCTATCTTCAGCTTTTGATCCAATTTCAGCAACACATCGACAGTGGTGTCTGTGGTCAACACCGGTAACATTGGATCTCGGTCCGTGTTGCCAGCAGATTCGAGATAATACTGATAAATGGAGACATCAGTTGAAGGACGTACTTTCAGTAGAGCTTGATAACCAACGATGCTCGACACGTGTTGAAGCATGTCGTTAACCAAGGCGAATTCATCTCTATCTTGAACGAAATTTGGATAATATTTTAGAGTACCGCAAGTAGCCTCCACGGGGTACCCTACGGTAACCATATCAATGAACACCGAAGTCGTCAGGAAAAGATCAAGCGAAATGTAAGATCTCGCGAACTCATGACCCAGCTTTGTATAGAACTCGTTGTCACACTTCATATGCTTTTTGGTTGCGTCGTCCTTCCTGAGGGTCAGATTACCATTCCCAACTGTGGGCATAGAGTTTAGAGAGCAAATAATCTTACCACCCTGACCTTTGGTCACCGTATCGAGAGCGAGTTTCGCTGCCTGAAGAGCCGAACCGTAACAGTTCTGTACAACATGGTAGAGCTTACCCATTGAAATGTAATTCTTTATCTTCTTCAAGGTATCGTCGATGATCCTGGTAGAGTTCTGTGGACTCACAAATAAACCCTCGCAAAATGGTAAGAACACATCGTTCAGGTCTCCGATGATGTATTCTTGCGCTGATTCTAGAGTAGGACTTAGGTTAAAAAACCTAATTCTGCTGTCAAATGCCATGATGGCAACTTTGCAATTAGGCTGGAAATCAGAAATGTGCTCTATGCACGTCTTGACACCTTCCACCACGGCAGTGGAACTGCCATTTTCATTTGCTAGCAGTGATATGTCCACTAAAAAGATGTAATGTAGCGGCAACGGTTTTTCGTCTTGGATGGCGTTGTAGACATCAGGAACTAGGAAGTCGACGCATCCTCTAACCAGTTCTGGATTGGCACCGTTAGCAGTTCCATGCGGATCAACTGTCATCGGTGGGTAAGTGTCAATGGGGACCTGCGTCTTAACCTCGCAGATGTTACATAGCGCGGTTAAGTCGTAACCGATGCGGAATCCAGGATTCACATACGCGCGACAACGTCTACAACGCAGCGGTCCGGGATCCTGAGAACTGTCCACCACCGGAACTGTTTCCTCCGGGATTGTCCGAGCAAATGGCTGAATGGTCAAGCCCAACGGAAGCTTGGTTGCAGACCTCAAACGTTCATCTGCTGGCACACAATTCATTGACACGCTCATAAACCGGGGATCACACACTCCATGGTCTGCTCCATAAAACTGAGTTGTTGGCAATGGTGGAACAGAGTCTCTAGCGGTATCATACGTGCGAGTCAAGTACCGAACTTGATCTTCCCATCTCTGTGCGGCCACCAAGTGTGAAGAGGCAGCGTATGAATCTGCTTCTTGGCTAGCGTACTGAACCGCAAAACCAGGCTGCTGTTGAGCCATCATTGATGGACTAGCGGCCATTAATCCTGGAGTACTAACCGAAGTTTGTGGCATTCCCATCGGCGAGAAAGCCTGACCTTCATTGTTCAAAATACGACCATCGGGACCAGGAGATTGCGTTGCAAATGGCGTAGCTGGAGCACTAACTCCCGTAGCGAGGTTATGATACGCCCTGTTTGGTCTACGGCTCTTTTTCGATCCGCTTTGCTGAACCGGCTGATTAAGAGAAAGGCTCGAGATCTCTCTACTAAGACTGCCTTGCTCCATTTCAACCTAATTGCCAGATTCCCAGACTCACTCAGACCACTTGTTACCTCTTATTCTTCTAAACAAGTTGTTTGTTCTGCAAATCACCAAGACAAAATAGCCTAGCAATGCCCGCGTATATTGACAAGTGGTGAAATTTCACTTTAACTGATATAAATCGATGCAATTGCCACTCCCAGGGCTTCTATATCTATTGTACATAGTATGGCGAGTATCGTCACAGTAGAGCTGCAATCAGAACCATGAGCAGCAATGCGAGCACTTGGTGGGAGAACTTTCTTCTGGGTTCGAGCACGTAGGCTGGCGACGGATGGGCCGCGTTGTTCTTGGTAGCCCCGCCAAGTAACTTGGAGCTCGCGGGGGTAGACATTACTAGGCTTTGGGAGGACGCTGCGGTCGTTTTGCTGGGAGAAGCAGTTCTTGAAGTCTGGTAAAAAGAGCGACCTGTGGAAATGAGCCCGTCCGAGTCGATGGTGCCGGTGAAAATATCTGGTATGTTGCTTGTGGCACTTGGCACCGCAGCGGGTACGAGGGTCATGGTTATCGAAGCATTTCGGGATTCTGCATACGGTATGTGGCCAGACGAAATGGCACGTATCGCGGAGGCGACTGTAGAGGTCTGTGCTGCTTCTGAACTGGAGGCAGACGATGACGTGGAGCTGTCGGCTTTTTTCGCTTGAGCGAGAGCCATTGCGTTGTCCTCGAGGTCGAATGCCATGTAGGCGTTTTTCAAAAAGGGACCGCCTAGGATATTGAATCCGATGGTGGACTTGGATCCCATCGCCAAAAGGCAGGCCTCCGCTCCATTGGAGAAATGCATAGTTGTGTTGCTGCTGACATCGTAGGTGGTCACCAAAAAATCTTCCAGCGGAACTCTTATCGTCATATCTCCAAAAGTGAAATCCAATTGAACGTCATAACTCGCCACAGAACACGCTACTACCCACCTTCCTAGCGACTCGACGTAAGTGGCGCCTATCTGGACCGCAATCTGAATAATAGCGTCTACAGGGAGATAGCTGGTGCTATACCTGGAGTCCAGGAGAACTGGCTCGACAAACTCTTCCGCCGTCACGTTCAGACTCTTTCCTGTCGCCGAGTTGATGAAGATAGTGCCCAGCGGCAATATAGGGTAGCTCCTTGACTCCAGGTGAGTTTGTGGGTCAATGTACGGAATCAGCTTGAATGCACGCAGCTTCCCCGTGAAGAGCGTCGGGTCCACTGCGCCGAGCAGCAATTTTCCACAGTTGCCTAACGTACCAGCAGGAAGCTTCCGCAATGAATAAGGTACGTTATCAGCACCAAACCACAGGGAATACGACGAAGACGCTAGAATTCCAAGATCGGTCAAACGGTCTAGGAAAAAAAAGCTGCTGTCGAACCTAGCGCTATCAGTCGCCGATAACTCATTCGTTATTTTTCCACCTAGTCCCAAAGACCCTTTGGTTACGGGAAAAGTTGAATTAGCCTCCAAGAACGATATATTCGAGATAGAGAGGTAATCGGAGCCCACCACCGCGGTCGACGATAAATTGATCGAGTGGGTCTCTTGCACGCTCTCGCCCGGAAACGCCAGAGCAGTAAAATTCATAGTATCCATTACAGCCGGGCCTGTGATGTCGATACCATCCATAAAGTTGAAATAGTAAACATGTCCATCATTCAGACTAATTGCAGTCTCGGATCCGTTCAGTTTCTTAAGTAGCCATGTGTAAGGCTGTCCTATATCAATTCTTAGCGAGTGCCGCACATTAGGGGTACCAAACGAAACGTTAGCATACCACAGAGTACTCTCATCCTTCCCCAGTACAATGGTAGGAAACCCGACATCACCACTCGAGGAATCATCCGAAGAGTTACTTTGACACCAACCACATCGGAGCAGGATAAAAAGGAACCATGCTATGAGAATAACCGCATTCATCGCATGAAGACACACACTACCACTGGTGATAGACGAGGATCTGAAGCTACTTGCTACTCCATGCTTATAGCTAGTCAAGCAAGCGTACATAACCGTAAGGCATCATAAGCTACGACCTTGTCCTTACTAACAGTTAGTATAAACCGAGGTTATCAGCAGTATCAAGAAGAGTTCCAGTCACAATGTATGTGGATTCAAGTGCCGTGCAGTCGAATCAGCAAGCTAGATCTTGTTCCAAGAGCGGGCGGACAATCGAAGTCCTACGTCACAGTGCGACAGTATTCAGGTTGAAACACATCTCACTCAATAACGCCATGTCAACACATATCCTTCGAAATCGATTACCCAACGATCCCACTGATACCGCAAACGAATTGGCAGCAGCTAGTTCATGGCAATTTGTCTGGAACTTGAAGACGATAACGGTGACAGTGGTGCGCCGTGGCAGCAGCTCGAAGTCACTAAACACAGTAGAAGGGGAAAGGAAGCAGGTGCTACGTCTG
Organism: Torulaspora indica; assembly: GCA_931305995.1. Taxonomy (NCBI): domain Eukaryota; kingdom Fungi; phylum Ascomycota; class Saccharomycetes; order Saccharomycetales; family Saccharomycetaceae; genus Torulaspora; species Torulaspora indica. The sequence continues at coordinate 84,366 of CAKNUP010000014.1, read as the reverse complement.
AGTATGTGTTGTTACAGGAGCACCCGCCCACAGTACTGGAAAACTGTGTAATTTGACCAACGCGCCAACCTTGATTAGCCAAGAAGCACAGGCTTCTCATACTAAATGGACAAGAAGATAATGCTCGCAGATGAACATTACTACCAACGTCTTCGTGCATGAACAAACCTCAGGATATCATAGTTGCAATAGGAGTAGCAATTGAAGCGGAATACATCCGGGCATCTTGTTGATTGTCATGAGGAGGGCAAGACGTGATAGTACAACTTAGACAGGCCGGACAGGCGAACGGCTATGAACCCCTATACGATTACATAGCCATATTAGTGTTTAAGCCACTGGCAGCTGGGCACAGGACCTGTCGAGGGAGAAGTGGTATACGTAGCAAACGAGGTTTACCCTTTCAGAAAATGTTTTTTTCTCAAAATTTAATGCTTCAGTAGCTCAGTAGGAAGAGCGTCAGTCTCATAATCTGAAGGTCGAGAGTTCGAACCTCCCCTGGAGCATAATTTTTTTTTCATCCAGAGCTTAATTAATAACTTGGCCTGATTGATCAATTGATAGCTTGTGGCACTGTTGATAGCGTACTTGGCAGCTTTTGAAACCGCTTCTTAGTATGACCAGACATCGATTTCCTAATTAGGTAATATTGCACGTGACTTTCTATCTTAGCATAAGGTAGATGAAATTTCAATGGTCTCGAGCTAAGGTTCTTCTTGATCCATCGTGCTAGTAACACTGACAAGAGCATATATTTGAAGCTCAATCGTTGCTCAAACGGTTTGCCGGGACTCGTGGATACTTGTGCTGAAGCATAGGACTTTTTTCCTTGAATCCTAACGGCCATGTTTAGATCAGATATGTCATATTCCGAGCAGACAGACCAGTTGGCATCGAAATTTGGCGATGAGCATCTCACACTCGAAGAGAGACATACTGCGATTGCAGAGCTGTGTGATGTGCTGGAGTTTCTGAACACTCCAGATAACTATCAATCCTTTTTCAAAGCAGTGATACCAGCAGTGGTTAAACAGTTAGAAGTGGTTCCGGCGTCTTTTGACCTGAGATCATCGGAACATAAGCTTAGGAACTCAATGTTTAATGTTTTGAACAGATGTCCCATGAATCAGACGCTAGAACCTTATGTACCAAGTCTAATGATGGTCCTTTTGGCGAGTTTACCGAAGGAAAACGAAGAAAATGGAGTACTTTGCATGAAGATTCTTACTTCGCTGTTTAAGTCCTTTAAGGCGCTATTGCAAAATCAGGTAGAGCAATTTATCCAAATAATAGTTCAAATCTACAAGAATTCGCCAGAGTCCGTAAGACAGGCCTTTGATGAGAATAGCGGTGAAACGGTGAATATTGAAGATGACGAGATGAGGGACGAAGATCAGTTGCTGAATGTAGACATTGAAGCAGATGATAAGGATATAAATGGGAAATTCAGGGCAGACGATGTTGGAAAACATTCAAGATCCACGTTGTACTCTTTTAAAGTCCTATCAGAGTGTCCAATCACAATGGTAACCCTCTATTCTTCCTATAAACAACTTACAAGCACTTCTTTGCCGCAATTCACTCCGCTTGTCATGGATCTTTTGAACATGCAGGTCCCTCAACAGCAAAGGGCTCGAGAAGAAGCAGAGGCGAGAGGCAAAAGATTTACTTCTGTATCGCCAGACATCAAGAGCAGGGCGGTTTATTGTGAGTTCATACTGGCACAAATTAAGGCTACTTCTTTCCTTGCATACGTTTTCATTAGAGGATACGCTTCAGATTTTTTGCAGAACTATGTCGGATTCATACCTGACCTCATAATACGACTACTGCAAGACTGTCCATCCGAGCTTTCTTCGGCAAGAAAAGAGCTTCTCCATGCCACGAGACACATATTGTCTACCAACTACAAAAGACTCTTCCTGCCTAAGCTGGACTACCTTTTCGATGAGAACGTATTGATAGGTTCAGGATTTACCACTCATGAAACATTACGTCCTCTTGCCTACAGTACCGTCGCAGATTTTGTCCACAATGTACGAGCTGAACTACAATTAGATGATATTGAGAAAACGATACAGATGTACACGGGCTACCTGCTGGATCAATCATTGGCCCTCACCGTGCAAATAATGAGTGCTAAATTACTGTTAAACTTGGTAGAAAGAATTTTAAAATTAGGTAAAGAAAATCCGCAAGAGGCACCAAGAGCAAAGAAGCTTTTAATGATAATTGTTGACGCTTATATGAACAGATTCAAAGCCCTCAACAGGCAACATAAGACCATAATGAAATATCACAAAAAGTATGAGCAGAACAAGGAGGCAAATACGAATCACATCCAACAGGCTGCTGTGGCAGATAATCAAGAGACTGAAACATTTATGCGAGAGGTTTTACATTTCAATAGCGAGAACGCCGGTTTGCCAGATTCTAAAAGTAGGCTACGCAAAACAGAAGAAGAGGATTCTGTGGAGGAAACGTCATCGATTGAATTTTCTGATATCAAGAATTATGCCCCGCTGCTTCTCACTTCTGTAAGCAATAGCGATCCCATAAAGGACGCGTTCTACCTGTACCGTACCCTTATGTCTTTTCTGAAAACCATCATCCACGATCTGAAAGTCTTCAACCCACCACCCGCTGAATATACCATCAACAACCCAAAACTTTGGGCATCCGTCTCAAGAGTATTCTCCTATGAAGAAGTAATGGTCTTTAAAGATCTTTTCCATGAATGCATAGTGGGCTTGAGGTTTTTCTCTAGTAACACCGAGAAGCCCAATATTCCTGTGAAGAAGCATTTCGATATAACAATGCCTAGTTTGCCGGTTTCTGCCACAAAAGATGGAAGAGAACTGATGGATTATCTGGCGTTCATGTTCATGCAAATGGATAGCTCAACTTTTAACGAAATCATAGAATCCGAGATGGAATTCATGTATCAGAGTATGCTTGAAGATTCCGCGCTTCTTCATATAGCTCAATCATTCCTCACCAGTGAGATTACATCACCAAATTTCGCAGGTATCCTGTTGCGGTTCTTGAAGTCGAAACTTAAGGAACTTGGCAATGTTGATTTCAACAAATCAAACATTTTGATTCGACTTTTCAAGCTCTCTTTCATGTCCGTCAATCTCTTCCCAAATTTGAACGAAATTGTATTATTACCACATCTCAATGACTTAATTTTAAACTCTTTAAAATATGCTACATCCGCGGAAGAACCATTGGTGTATTTTTATCTCATCAGGACGCTATTTAGAAGCATTGGCGGTGGTCGATTCGAGAATCTTTACCGTTCTATTAAGCCAATTCTGCAGGTCCTTCTCCAATCTTTGAATGGAATGATCCTTACAGCTCGCTTACCTCATGAGCGGGAGCTTTACGTGGAACTCTGCATTACTGTCCCTGTACGGCTAAGCGTACTCGCGCCATTCCTTCCATACCTAATGAAACCTTTAGTTTACGCGTTACAGGGCTATCCAGACTTGGTCTCTCAAGGCCTACGAACACTTGAACTCTGTATTGACAATCTGACTGCTGAATATTTTGATCCTATAGTTGAACCGGTGGTGGAGGATGTTACGAAGGCGCTGTTTAAGCTCTTAAAACCGCAGCCCTTCAATCATACCATCAGCCACACCACTGTTAGGATCTTAGGCAAGCTTGGCGGCCGTAACCGTCGTTTCCTGAAACCAGCAACTGATCTGAAGACAAAAGACGAGCTTGATGTGGAGATCAATGCTCTCTTCAAAATTAATGGCATGGTGGAGGAGGTCCCACTGTCTGTTACACCCGGTATTGAAGCAGCTCTCAATATAATGGAGGATTACAGGCTGGATATCACGTACAAGAAAAGTGCTTATAAATATTTGACCTCGGTTCTTTTACTTCTGATCAAGTCCTCAGCTCAATTCCCAGATAACTACGCGGTACTGGTAGAGACTGCGGTCAAGGTTTGCTCCCTTGATAAAATTGAAGTTCAACCAAATTTTGCACCGGAGCATATGAGAGATAAGAAAATGTTTTCAACCCAGGAGAATCTGATCATCGATTTATTACAAGTGGTCTTTTTTTCGGTTTCAATACCCGAGCTTAAAGATGATGCCATTCAGCTAATAAATCAGTTAACTGATCATTTTGCCTTGCTGCAAGTGAATGACACCTTACTTCGAAAGAGGAATTACAGCAGCATGTTCAACATAGATCTGAAACAGCCCGACGTTATGATCAATAGTAAAATCTTCGTCAAAGCTATCTCTCATTCTCTGTCGAGTTACATATCGGATGTCAGAGAAACGGCTTTAGATGTTATCAAAAAGATCTATGAAAAAAGCAGACTGATATATGGTGAGGATCTTCTTTACCATCACTCGTTCATTGTCGATTTGAGCAGAGCCTTTATTCATCACTGTTATGAGGAAGCATTTTACGGTAAGCGTGCGGGCGTTTTAGGTATGAAAACACTTATCGAGGACATTGGAATATCGGAGGAGTTCTTGAAGCGTACACAATTTGAGTTGGTCGACGGTCTTCTTTTTGTTTTGAAGGATACCCCTCCGCAGGCTCCAGCAATCATAACTGAAGATGCGGAGAACCTCATGTTAAGCATTATCAAGAAGACGTTCCGTGATGTCAAGGAGGAAACTCTTAGTTCAAAAGTCGTCCAAAATACTCTGACCGACATTGTTTGTGAACTAAGCAATGCTAATGCCAAAGTCAGGAAAGCGTGCCAGAGGTGTCTGTCGACTATATCAGAGACCACATCTATTCCAATCGTCGGGTTAATGGATCATTCTAAGAACTTTCTGCTGTCCCCTATCTTCGCCAAACCACTACGAGCTCTACCGTTCGCCATGCAGATTGGTAACGTCGACGCTGTGACATATTGCTTAGGTCTACCCGATACCTTCTTAAGGTTCAACGAAGAATTGTTCCGCTTACTGCAAGAAGCCATAGTCCTTGCAGATGCCGAGGACGAATCACTTTCAACAATCCAAAGAGCAACGGAATATCGAACTTCAGAGCAGTTGGTTCAACTGAGGGTAGCCTGCATCAAGCTTCTTGCATTTGCCCTAAAAAACGAAGAATTTGCTGCTGCTCAACAAGGAAATATACGGTTCCGCATATTAGCTGTTTTCTTTAAAACAATGCTTAAGACATCCCCCGAAATAATCAACACCACTTATCAAGCCCTAAAGGACGTACTGGCTGAGAATTCTAGACTACCAAAAGAACTTTTGCAGAACGGCTTGAAGCCTATGCTAATGAATCTCTCCGATCACCAGAAATTAACTGTACCTGGCTTGGAAGCCCTGTCGAAGCTTTTAGAGCTCCTCATCGCATATTTCAAAGTCGAAATAGGGAGGAAGCTGCTGGATCATATGAATGCATGGTGTAGAGTTGAAGTCTTGGATACTTTGTTCGGCCATGACATTATGGAACAGATGCCGACTAAAATCATAGTTCAAATCATAAATGTGTTTCATTTATTGCCTCCGCAGGCGGACATGTTTTTGAATGATCTGCTACTCAAAGTCATGCTTTTGGAGAGGAAGCTACGTCTTCAAATGGACTCTCCTTTTCGCGCTCCATTGGCTAAGTACCTGAACAGATTTCATGGTCCAGTCATTGAGTATCTCAAAAAGAATATGGGTTTAAGGCAGTTGATTCTGTTCATATGCAGCATATTACAGAAGCCCGAAGCCAAGGATCTCGCTGACGAGTTCGAAAAAGAGCTTGAGAATTTCTATCGCCACTACATTGATAGCATTCCTACCAATCAGGTCAGGGTAGTGAGCTTTTTCGCCAATATGATTGACATATTTTCGACCATGATCAAAATTAGAGGTGCAGAGTGGTTAAAAGATAGGAGGGATATGGTTTTCAAGCTGAAAGACATGTTAAGCTTAACTTTGAGTACAATAAAGGAGAACAATTTTTACATTGATCATCTCCAACTTAACCAGGCAATCAAGCAATTTGAAGAAATTTATCTGAAATTTATCAGCTTCTATCCCGAAGAAAAGGAATTACTCTTGGACTTCATTGAGTTTTCGTTCGCAAACGACATCAAACTGTCGCACTCATTTCCGTCGTACATTTTTGACAACATAGTAAGAGCGCCAAGTAAGACACAGCAAGAAGCATATTTGACCGCTTGTATTAAGTTTGTCCTAAGCGATAGGGTTTTGAACGCTCAGGTGTTCGTTTTGCAAAATATTGTGAATGCTACGCTTATTTACGAGGGAGTTCGGAATAAAAACTTAGCTCGTTTTGCAGGGGAGCATAGACCCGAATGGCTAGAGATTCTTCACAGCAAAGTTTGGAATAGTGCTAATCAAACTCTACTCAATAATGTGGCTGGAGAATGCGATGCATATCGTTTTGAATTACTGCAACTGTCGGCAGTCTTTATCCAATGGGGTCCAGAACTTATAAGTGATTTAAGGAAAGATGTCATCAAACTTAACTGGCATTTCATTAAGCTAAAAGATGTTTTAGTCAAACAGGCAGCTTATTTGACAATATCGCTCTTCATTTCGAAGTTTGATTTTCCAATCAAACTAGTGATACAAGTATTTGTTGCAATACTAAGGTGCTCACAAGCAGAGGCTCGTCATTTAGCGCGCAAATCACTGGATATCCTGGCGCCCGTTTTGCACAAGCGGATGCAGGACTCTGAAACACCCAGTGCTTGGATAAACTGGGTCAAAAGAGTACTATTCGAGAATAGCTCCGGTCAAAACAACAGTTTATACCAGTTTTTGATCAATCACCCAGACTTGTTTTATCCATCGCGAGGCCTTTTTATGTCTCACATCATTCTCTACATGAGTAAAGTCACATTCATGTCTAACAATACTCCTGATAATCATACGCTAGCGATAGACTTGGCCTCACTGGTTCTACGCTGGGAAACTAAGGCGTTGGAGGATCACAAACTCACGGAAGGGTCGGGCAACCAAGATGTGGACATGACTGGCGAGCATGATTCGACAAAAGATGATAAGCTTTTTGATAATGCCGAGGAGATGTTAGCTTATTCGGTTCCAATGAATCTTCGGGAGACTTGCATAGCTTTTCTAATCAGGTTCATTTGTTCGAGTAACCACAGAGCGTCCGAGACGGACTTAGGGCTGCGCGCACTGAATATATTGTCTGAGCTACTATCTGACAAGCACTGGTCCAATGTTAATGTGAAATTGTTCTATTTTGAAAAGTTCTTGATGTATCAAGACCTGGGTTCCGAGAACATATTATTTTACTGCATGAATGCACTGGATGTGCTTCATGTCTTTTTCCAGAACAAGTCTGCTTCTTGGATCATTGAAAATTTGACTACAATTCAGAACCTGCTTGAGAAATGCTTGCGAGTTGATCATCATGACATTCAGGAGGCTTTGCAAAAAGTGCTAACTGTAATTCTCAAGGCAATCAAAGCGGAGGAGAATATCAACAAAGTTGAGGAAGATAATCCGGGAAAAGCCTTTATGAAGTTATTGATTGCCACCGTTGAACAAGACTTACAAGGTACATCGTCCGTTGCTGCAGGTGTGATGTTAGTATGGACCTTGTTTATGGTCTTTCCTCAAAGCGTAGATCCACTCTTGGGACTAATCATGAAGACTTTCAGTAAGCTCTGCAAAGATCACTTGAGCATTTCTCAACCTAAGGATGCTAACGGTTTAGAAGAGGCAAGAATTACAACTGGGCTCCTTGAGAAAGTACTTTGCTTACTATCGTTGAAAGTCTCAGTTTTAGGCGATTCGCGTCGCCCTTTTCTGTCTACAGTAGCGCTTCTGATCGACCGTTCTATGGATCAGAACTTTTTGAGGAAGATCGTCACCATTGCTAGGAATTGGGTTTTCAACAACGAGATCTTCCCAACAGTCAAGGAAAAGGCGGCAATATTGACCAAGATGTTAGCCTTTGAAGTAAGGGGCGAGCCGTCTCTTTCCAAAATGTTCTACGAAATTATTCTAGATTTGTTTGATCAGAAGCAGTTTACCAACACTGAAATTACTGTAAGAATGGAACAACCATTTTTAGTTGGTACAAGGGTAAAGGACGAAACCATAAGGAGGAAGTTTATGGCAATACTGGATAACAGCTTAGAAAGGGACATGAAAGAACGCTTATACTATGTCCTAAGGGATCAAAACTGGGAGTTTATTGCCGATTACCCATGGTTGAATCAAGCCTTGCAGCTATTATACGGATCATTCGTTAAATCGCACTCTTTAACGCTCATTGACGTTTACGATTTTTCTGGCCCGAATATTATACATGAATTTTTACCTGATAACGTTGATGTTCCGACGGAGTCTGCAAGTCCTAACCTATCATCTTTTATCAATGAACACATTGACACATTTGGACATGTCTGTGAAGTTAAAACTGCAGATATCATTGAGCCACTAATAGAGCTGTTTTACCAGGATTCTAGTGCCATTCACAGAGCTTGGGTGAGCGTATTTCCGCAGGCGTACAAATGTATTCCAAGGAATGAGAAGTATGGATTTGTTCGGTCTTTGATTACTCTCCTGTCCAAACAATATCATTCCAGACAAGTTGCTGCGAAAAATAACGTTGTGAGCATGCTATTGGACTCGATTAGCAGGGTAGATTCTTTAGAGCTACCACCGCACTTGGTGAAATACCTGGCAATTTCCTATAATTCGTGGTATCAATGTATTAAAATCCTCGAATCTGGGCCTTTCAATACATCAATCGATAACTCTAAAATCCTGGAAGCTAATGAGGATGCTTTACTAGAGCTTTATATCAATTTACAAGAAGAGGACATGTTCCACGGGCTATGGAGAAGGAGGGCCAAATATACTGAGACCAACGTTGCACTGTCATACGAACAAGTAGGTTTATGGGATAAAGCTCAACAACTATACGAAGTTGCCCAGGTTAAAGCTAGAAGCGGTGCATTGCCATATTCTGAAGTTGAATATGCGCTTTGGGAAGATAACTGGATTATTTGTGCCGAAAAGCTCCAAAATTGGGATATTTTAACAGAGCTAGCAAAACATGAAGGTTTTACAGATTTGCTCCTCGAATGTGGATGGCGAGTGGCCGATTGGAGTGCAGATAGAGAAGCTCTTGAACAGTCTGTTAAAAGTGTCATGGATGTTCCAACGCCTCGTAGGCAGATGTTCGAAACCTTCTTGGCGCTACAAAACTTTGCGGATACTCGGAAGGGTGATCAAGAGGTTCGAAGGCTTTGCGATGAGGGGATCCAATTAAGCCTGCACAAGTGGGCGTCATTACCTGAAAGATTTACGCCTGCTCATAAATGGCTTTTACATGGATTTCAGCAGTATATTGAGTTCTTAGAAGCCACGCAGGTCTACGCCAATCTACACACAACTACAGTTCAAAACTTGGATGCCAAAGCTCAAGAAGTCAAACGTGTCCTACAGGCCTGGCGGGACAGGTTACCTAACATCTGGGATGACGTCAATATGTGGAACGATCTGGTCACTTGGAGACAGCACGCTTTCCAGGTCATAAACAATGCCTATCTACCACTAATCCCTGCCTTACAGCAATCAAGCAGTAATAGCAACGTCAATACCCATGCTTATAGAGGGTATCATGAAATCGCATGGGTAATCAACCGTTTTGCGCATGTTGCTCGAAAACACAATATGCCTGATGTGTGTATCAGCCAACTGGCAAGAATCTACACATTACCAAACATTGAGATTCAAGAAGCATTCCTCAAACTACGCGAACAAGCAAAATGTCACTACCAAAATATGAATGAACTAACAACAGGTTTGGACGTCATCAGCAACACAAATTTAGTATACTTCGGAACAGTCCAGAAGGCCGAATTTTTCACTCTGAAAGGTATGTTTTTGTCAAAATTGAGAGCACACGATGAGGCAAATCAAGCCTTTGCTACTGCGGTACAGATTGACCTGAACTTAGCCAAAGCCTGGGCTCAATGGGGCTTTTTCAATGATCGTCGTCTTTCGGAGGAACCCAACAACACTAGCTTCGCTAGTAATGCTATCAGTTGCTATTTGCAGGCAGCAGGCCTGTACAAGAATGCCAAAACCAGGAAGCTACTTTGTAGAATTTTGTGGCTGATAAGTATGGATGATCCGTCAGGCTCATCAGCTAATGCCTTCGAGTCTTTCCGCGGGGAGGTACCAGTTTGGTATTGGATTACATTCATTCCCCAGCTTTTGACATCACTTTCTCACAAAGAAGCGAACCTAGTTCGACAAATATTGATTCGTATAGCTAAAAGCTATCCACAGGCGTTGCATTTCCAGCTACGTACTACGAAGGAAGATTTTGCGGTAATACAGAGACAAACCTTGGCAGTAATGGGTGAAAAAGGTGAAAGTCAATCCCAGAATGGCACGGAGAATGGTGGTCCACGTCAACCTTGGGAATATCTGCAAGAATTGAATAATATCCTCAAGACGGCTTATCCTTTACTTGCTTTATCTCTTGAGTCGCTAGTGGCACAAATTAACGAGCGCTTCAAGTCTAGTACAGACGAGGATCTGTTTAGGCTCATAAATGTGCTCCTTATTGACGGAACTTTTAATTACAATCGGTTGCCGTTCCCTAGAAGCAATCCAAAACTTCCTGCTAATACGGAGACAAACTTAATAAGATTCTCGGAGACGCTTTTAGCGCCACATATTCGGCCCAAGTTCAATGCTGATTTTATTGACAGCAAACCAGACTTCGAAACTTACATCAAGAGACTAAGATACTGGCGGAAGCGCTTAGAAAATAAACTTGATAGGGCCCCTAAAGTTGAAAACTTGGAGAGGTTGTGTCCCCACTTGAGTAACTTCCATCACCAGAAATTTGAGGATATTGAAATACCAGGACAATACCTATTGAACAAAGATAATAATTTGCATTTTGTCAAGATTGCACGTTTTCTACCTGAGGTAGATTTTGTTCGCGGTACTCATTCATCTTACAGAAGATTGACCATTCGTGGTAGTGATGGTGCTCTACATCACTTTGCTGTTCAGTACCCATCTGTACGACATTCAAGACGCGAGGAGAGGATGTCTCAGCTGTTTAGACTATTCAACAGATCTCTGTCGAAAAATGTTCAAACCAGGAGTCGTGATATTGAATTCACTTTGCCCATTGCTGTACCATTGTCCCCTCAGGTTCGAATAATGAGTGACAACCCATCTTATGAAACTCTGCACCAAATTTATGATCAGTATTGCGCAAAGAATAATATGGATCCAGATACTGTTCAAGATTTTGTCAATGAGCAGTTGAACATCGCTCACGACAAGGCGCTACCTCCACCGGACCTAACTGTTGTAAAGGTCGAGATATTTAGCTCGATCCAGTCAATGTTTCTGCCAACTACAGTGTTGGTCGATTATTTTATGGCTCTTTTCGATCAATTTGAAGATTTCTGGCTCTTCAGAAAGCAATTTGCCTCTCATTATGGTGCTTTTGTTTTCATGACCTATATGATGATGATCAATAACCGAACCCCCCATAAGATCCATGTCGATAAGAGATCAGGTAATGTTTTCACATTGGAGATGCTCCCTTCAAGATATCCATATGAAAGAGTGAAACCATTGATGAAGAATTCGGATATGAACCTGCCTCCTGATGCCCCGATATTCCACAACAATGAACCCGTACCTTTCAGACTTACTCCGAACATACAAAAGCTGATTGGAGATTCTGCTTTGGAAGGTATATTCTCCATCGATATTTTTGTTATTTCAAGGGCACTAATGGAGCCAGATAACGAATTGAGTACCTACTTGACCCTATTCATTCGCGACGAAGTGATATCATGGTTTAGCAATCTACACCGCCCAATAGCCGAAAACCCCCAACTGAGGGAGATGGTACAAACCAACGTTGATCTGATTATAAGAAAAGTCGCTCAGTTAGGTCATCTGAGCTCGAATCCTGCTGTTACTACGCAATTCATTTTGGACTGCATCAGCTCAGCTGTTAATCCAAGAAACCTGGCTAAGTCTGATCTGAGCTACCTTCCATGGTTTTAGTCTACGACTGCAGATGAGTACAATGCCGACGTACATCTTGTATCATATTTTTAAATAGCTGTACAAAGTTTTCTCCAATCTGGAGATTGAACTACTGGACTTTCTCACACCATCTTGAACCCAAATCCCATAAGCACCCATTTGGTTCGCCATCATAATGTCTGTAAACAGTCTATCGCCTACAACAGCGACCTCAGAGGCACTGCTGACAACACCGTTCTTGATAAAATACTGCATAACTTCATCTCTGCATCCGGGTTTTTTGATTGCGTGCCTCAGAACGGGTACTCCAGTTATAGCCTCCAATTTTTCTGCCTCTTTATAACCTTTATCGTCGTTTGAGCCAGCAGTATTGCTCACTATGAGAAGCCTCTTGCCAGGATACTGTCTTTTCAGCTGTTCCCATTTCTCCAGATACGCTGGCCATACTTTATTATCATCGGGATAGGCAAAGCAATTATCTTTATCCAACACAATGGCCTTGATCTTGGCATTAATAGGTACTGGCAACTCATTAAACGTCGATATCCACATATGTGGCATACAAAGTCTTGGATTCCATATTAACCGGAAAAAGTTCAGAGTACCACTGAGATTCATCTGATTCCAACAGCACTCGGCAGCGAATACACTACGGCATCAATTGGCACCTCATCGCCTGCCAAAGTTGTACCGATTCTTGCCAATTTTTCAGTCTAGAGAGCGATCTTGGATTAACCTTCACCTTACCCTACTTCAACCAGCTATAAGCTAGAATGGCCTTAGTAGAAGCTACTAGTAGAGGGTCCTCTCGATGCCAGCTAGAGCTTCAGATGGCGTTGCTCAATCGCTATTATTACCGTCCGCCGATGGTTTCTTGTCTTGGTTTGCGGCCGGGTTTTGGCCGACATTCGTAGACTCATTGCGTTGCGGCTTGCTGGGCTTGCCGGTAGCTTTCTCTTGAGTAGGCTTTGGCTTAGGTGAGGGCGCCTTGGGCTTGACTAATATTTGGATCAACAGGAAGCCAATGAGCGAGGTTACAATGAGTTTGATCAAGTTGTAGTTCTTTGAGATGAATTCGCTGTCGAATGCGGTCATATAGCGTGGCTGAGGCTCTGAAAACTTGGGGCGATGCACGTTGAATTGACGTGGTATCTTTAGGTCGTGATCGTTCCTTTCTATCTCTTGTCTCCTGGCAGGATCTCGTAGCACTTCTGGGAATATTGGACGCGATGGATTTGCTACACTTCTATCAGGGGCCTCGCTCGGACTTATCGCAGTGAGTATGACGGTGTGAGCTGGCGATGGAATTTGCGCTAGTACTGTTCTCAGCGACTTATCGAACTCTATGATTGCCTGATGGCGAAGATCTTGATCTTCTGGCAGCATTGGGAAGTCAATGCGCAGGATTCTTCTAGCTGCATCAATGTAGGGCTCGTAGTCATCAGAATCATCGCCTTGGATAACCAGAAACTTGTCAATCCCACACTGCTCGCTTACATATTCGATTAGTTCGCTAAAGGTAGCATTTGAAGGCGTGTCGACCCTATCGAAGCTCAATGCTGTCGAGGCAGAATAAATATACCTTTGAAGACTCGTAAATTCTTTCTTATACTCTGAAAAGTCATCGATTGTGATTCCTGGTAGATTAACGAAGACGTAGGCGTCTGAGTTGCAATTGGCAAGTAGTTGCCTCGAGATAGCGGAAAACTTCTCGAGAGGAAGGGTCACACGGGTGGTATCTTCCTCACCATACTGGATCATTCCCGGAGAACTTTTAGAAGGTTAGTATCTTATTAGCGAAGCAAGTTCGTTCGAGAGTTATCATACAGCTTATAGGAAAGCAGAATAGCGGGCACATCAGTTTGCTGAACCAAAGCATATGCCAGGCTATTAAGTATAGTATGAAGTACAAGCAATGGCAGCATCTCAAACAGACTCGTTGTGTTAACGACAAGCTTACAAGATCAACGCTTTAACAAGTACTTTATGTATGGTGATCCGTCCACTATGATGCTGAGATGTCAGTAATTCCTATTCAGCGCTAAGACTACGATCTAAGGCCTATATAGGAGCTCTATTGGGCTGTCGAGGTCGTAGTTTTTCCACTAAATTGATGGCCCTGAGGAGCGAATCCTCGCCTCTTGCGGAAGCGGTGTCTGGATCATCACTGCTCTCTCCCAAGAATAATGTATCTTCATTTGAATACAGCGTTCTTTGATCTGGTCTATGCAGTAGAGACATGTCAAAGTTCTTTGGATATTCCCAGCCATTTTCGGTGATAGCCTTGATAAGAACGTAATGATCAACTTCAAAGCCAGCATGAAGGATCTTCTCATACCATGAGTAGGCCTCTGTCACATTTCCCAGCTTCAGGTATCTTAAGACCATTGCAGTGCAAAAGCGGAATTGCAATGGTACCCTATTGACTTGCATGAGATGGAGCAGTTGGGACAGATCTGATTGCGACAAATCGTAGTTCTTGTAGACGACATAGGAGAACGGACATACCTTGGCTGTGCATCTGATGCTCGAAGCAAATTTCTGAGAGTAGAAGTCCTTGAGCACTTCAAACGCTAGCTTGGGATTGTTCAGTTCTTGGCGAATATGATGGAGAAATACTGAAAGGATACCTGTATCATGCTTCGCTGGAAACTTTTGTTGTTCTAAAGCCTTCTTATAGGCTGAGTATAGCTTCAGAACAAGACCTTGGTATGTTTCCCGTCCCATTGTCCGGGCGCATGTCGAGAGCAGAACTCTGTATAGTTCCGTTAAAATCGGTATGGAAGGAGTCCCTCCGATCCGCAACGAACGAGGAAATATTTCCTCTTGCACTTTAGTTTCTGCATCTAGCATTTGCTGAGATAACTTCATTGAGTTCTCGTGGAAGATGGCTCCCCATAGACCCAGATCGTTTAGCAAAGCTGCAGTCTGCTTGATGTTGAACGCCGACAGAATATATTGACAACTTAATTTGGGATCGTTAAAAGACCTTAATGAGGTTACAAGCTCTCCTATAATTCGTGTATTGAACTTTGGATCTCTCCTCCGAACCACCCTCTGAATTACTCGGATAAAATGGAAAACTTGCTCTTGAAGACCCTTCTCTCGGAGTAGCTTCAAGATGAAATGCAGAGATGGATATAGGTGTTCCTGCATGAACCTGGCGTCTTCCAGTAAGCGAGCTTTGCGCATGTACTGTAAATTGATCTCGAACGCTTGCAAGAACATCTCAACGTTCCCCGTTTGCGAAAGGTAAAACAACAGCGTGTTGCTAAATCGAATAAAGAGTTTTTTCTCCGACTTGGTATCCTGACGTTCTCCACATCCCTTCAGCGACTCCATCTTCTGTAGCAAAGACGATAGATACAATTTGATAAATCTAAAATCATTACCGCTGAGCACTTTATTAACAAGCTTGTTCATCGCATAAAAGCAATGAAGCTTGCCAAACTTCTCGTGGAAAGTCGCTTGATGTGCCTTATCATGTAGGAAGATCTCGAACGTAGCGAGTTGCATCTCTAGTTCAGACCCCTGCATTAATCTCTTAGAAAAGTTCCACACGTACTGACACGACGAGAGGTGCACGTCGTTCTTGATCAAAAAGTAGAGATGATTAAACGACTCTTCTCTGGGCAGGTTTTCCCAAAACCACTGGTGTACATCGCTAGGTATCAAATAATTCGCTTTCTCGCCACATTTCGGAAACAGATCGTGTTGAAACGAGATAATTCGATAAAGCTTCTGCTTCTTCTGCTCATTAGGCAGATCACTATCGCTAATTGTCGATCTCAAAGCGTTAACAAAGGAATAGTATTGCTTCCAACCTGGCCTACGGAACATCGACATCTTAAACAACCCAGGATCAGCCACAACTTTCAACAAGCTGGTAAAAACCGGGATATACGACATACCAAACCTCCGCTGAATCTTATTTCTCACTCTACGCATCTCACATCCGCTGGCTATCGAGTCGATCATTTCACCCAATTTCAAAAGTTGCGTCGACTTCTCTGCCAGCAAATCCCGAACAGCCACCTGATTAACAAGCTGGTAGATTTCATCTACGCTAGAAGCTGCATTCTGCACAGTTTTCTCATTGCTTCGTCCCGCAGACGTTGTACTTCTCCATCTTACACCTCCCGCGAACCCCCAATGGCCAAACCGCCGACAAGCCCATAGCATAGCGATCCCCACAGATCCAGAAAGGCGTCCCAAGAGTCCTCTGAAGCCTTCTATCACCGTTACTGGATCTTTATAGTACTCATAGTTAGCTGCCTATTAAGATCGAAGGCCATCATCCTGCACGAAGGCTGCTATTCATCAGAAGTTGAAGAACTAGCCCAGTTTAACACATTTTAGGCTATAAAAGGCTTCCACTCAGCGGTTTACTGGCGGTCTGTTGCGATTCGATACCAGGTCGTGCTGTATAGTCTCCAGAAGACGGCTTTTTTGAGCTTGGAAGCTGACCTGGGTGTGCTTTTGGACGCTTTATCCGGGACAGGGACAATTACAAGGTTTCTATGATGAAGAATTCGATTAGTGGCGAGAGTGGTGGTGAGATACCGGCCAAAATGGATCCGGATGTCGGCTCACTGTTTAAGAGGAGTGAAATCATCGGACGGGGTAAGTTTGGAGTGGTGTACAAGGGATACCATGTTAAGACTAAGCAGGTTTACGCAATTAAGGTGTTAAATTTGGACTCTGATGAAGATGAAGTGGAAGACGTTCAGAGGGAGATCCAGTTTCTCGCTTCGATGAAGCAGGTTCCCAATATTACACACTACTACGGATCGTATCTCAAGGATACGAGTTTATGGATTATTATCGAGTATTGTGCGGGTGGTTCGCTGCGTACGCTTCTGCGACCGGGGAAGATTGATGAGAAGTACATTGGGGTGATCATGCGGGAGCTTCTGATGGCACTTAAGTATATTCACAAGGATAATGTTATTCACCGTGATATAAAGGCTGCGAACGTGTTGATAACCAATGATGGGCAAGTGAAGCTGTGCGATTTTGGGGTGGCAGCGCAGCTTAATCAGACGCGGTCCAGAAGGCAGACTATGGCGGGAACGCCGTACTGGATGGCGCCTGAAGTAATTATGGAGGGTGTTTACTACGACACAAAGGTTGACATTTGGTCACTGGGGATCACAGCTTATGAGATTGCCACGGGAAATCCACCATATTGCGAAGTCGAGGCACTTAGGGCGATGCAACTCATTACAAAATCGAAGCCTCCGAGGCTCGAAGGTAGAAACTATTCGGCATTACTCAAAGAATTTATCGCGCTGTGTCTCGATGAAGACCCCAAGGCAAGACTGTCAGCTGAGGAGTTGCTGAAGACGAAGTTCATCAAGACTCACAAGACAACTTCCACTACATTGCTAAAACAACTAATATCAAGGTACTTATTGTTCAGGGATAACAAGAAAAAAACACGGGAAAGCGTCTTCTTGGCCGACGAAGATCCAAGGGCTGATCAGAAAAAAAATCTGCAAAGTGACCAGCTAAATGGGAAGATTTCCGAAGACAGTCCAGACGTCGAGGTCGACGTAAAATGGGATTTTGACTCCTTGAGTTCGGCCGACTACATAATAGAGAATGATATTAATCTCGAGGAGATACCGGAAGGCTCTGCCTATGATTGGGCGAGCGCAAAAGATCAACACAACTATGCATATCCAGATGAAGATCAGTTTTATTATTATCCCACAAATAATAACAGCGGAAAAGTTTATCAAGGGACGACAATGGGAAAAACCCAACCAGGTACCATGCTCTACAATTCAACATTGAACGCGGCGCTGTCACATAACAACACTTCAAGCAACATCCCTACCAGAATGATGAAGAGCGTCCGAACAAATCCAACTGTGGCAACAGGATCGCACACTAACACTGGCGGTACAAAAAGGTCTGAGATGAAAGTTCCAAAAAAGCTTTCAGAGCTCTTCGAAAACGCTGAACAGACTAATGAAAATGTCCCTGCTGAACCTGAGCTGTCAAGAATTAGTCGAAATGCATCACATATGCATATGGGAAGCTTGCCTGAAGATACTGCGGCTCTTCCAACTAGCGATATGTCAGCTGTGCGTCCTCATGTTAATGCAATCAACAACGGGAATTTCCATAGCATGAGTACTCCCGCTCTACCGGTCGTTCAGACGAAATTCAGCAAAGTTGCAAAGGGTCCTCCAACAGCCGTTACCACGGCCCCAACTCCGATAGAAATTGAGATTCCTGAGGAACTCCCGACAACTACAACGACTGGTTCTTTCAGTACCGATGCAATTGCGGCTTCACATACCAAGCCAAGATCATCTACTGTTTCCACACCTGGGCCAACTCCTCACCAAAAAGCGCCAGGAATATCGCGGCGACTCACCGTCGGCACAGCCGTAGCGCCAGTTTCTAATAATCGAGGAATCGACGAAAAGCCTAAAAAGATGAGTAACTCTCCTGGCGACAATGCGGAATCAAATGTCCTGCCTTCGAACGTCGCTAACACAGCATCAAGCGGACCCAGCACTTGGAGTAATAAGTTCCCCTTAAAGTCACCGTCTCCCACAAGATTGTATACAAATCAGGGTCCTTCCCCAACGAAAAGACCCGGAAATTCACCGACTACAGGAAGTGCTCAACCGCCAACTATGAAAGCTTTAGGCAACGCAGGTGAAAATAAAGACCCACTTCTGCAGCCGATTAATACCAACTTGCATATCAGTAACGAAATTCACAACTCTATGGCCGATAAAGAAACAAGCCGAGTCCATAAAGATTTCAAGCGGAACAATCCCAATCTGAAGCTCCAAATGCCGCTCCCTACTAATGTGGCTCCCCACAAACTGCTTGACCCGTCTTCATCAGCTGCAGCGTCCACGGGAAGCAATAACGGCCCTATTGGGGAGAACATTAACCAGTTTGGCTTCAATACAAGCAGTGCATCTAACATCCCGGTCTCGATGACACCGATTAATGAGAAACATATTGACTGGAGCAAAAAGCCCAAGAGAGGACATAGCGTAAGCAATAGGAAGAATTCACAGAACGCCGATCTTTCGATGTCGACTTCAACTTCTGGTCCAACGTCAAATATCAACGGAGCTCAGAGCGCAGCACCGCTAAATACCGGGCTGATGAGTGGTAGCAACAGCATGCCATCCATGTTCCCCAACGGTTCTTCAGCAAACGTGGCCATCTCAAGCCAGCAGCCCTCCCAAACCAGTGCGTTAGGAGCCATCAATACGACGAGCAACGTTATTAGTACAAATACAAGCACTACATCCGGAAATCTGCATTCTCCCACCGTCTTACAGCCTCCTCCATCCACAATTAACATGGGAATCTTCCTCGATGTTGACGCCAACATGCCCGATTCTAACAGCTGGGCAGACAAGAAGCCTCTAGTGCTACATGAGCTAGAAGCGCTGTTAAAGATGTATGAAGAAGGATTACCAGTATTAGAAAATGCGCTTAAGAAGCAATTGATCTCTGCAGAACTCGCACAGGGCGACCACTAATCTACCTCTATAGAACTATGCATTCAGTCACACCAATATTCGCGTTAAGCCAAGGGCATCATAAGAGAAGCTTAGCCTGCTATTAAGCTTCCGTTGGAGTCCACGACTAGATTCCTAGCCATAGTCAGTAGGAAGTTGATATCTAGCCGCCGAGGTTCTTAGCATTTTTAGCTGAGCGGCTAAATAAGACAATAAACAAGCATTCATTATACCGTCTTCTGGTAAAAGCTGGTCTCTGAATGGACTTCTGACGCTGCTGTGAGTTCCAGAAAGGTTCTACAACTGAGGATATTGCAAGCTGACGTATTGGTGCTGAAAACATCCAACATCCCCCCAACTCCTACCTGTGAGAGTCTCGAAGGAGACTCGAAGGATGGCCAAGGCGTTGCATACCAATGAGAATGCTGGTTTACATAAGGAATATCCTCGACGAGTGGTTAGAGTACAATTCCGTTGCTGTATGCTGCCTGATGGCAGAGGCAACGAGGTGGGGAACAAGAGACAGACTGCAGTTGGATGAGAAGACCCCACAGATAGCTTATCCCAGCGCCATCGCCAATGGCGACTTTGAGATCTCGCGATTCCGCTCAGGTATCGTCTGCCATATCCCAGACACCAACTATATGAAGACTCGGGAGATCTTTACCACACACGAATTAAACCCACCGTATGTCACTGTGGAAGAAGCTCAGACCGTCGTCTGAGCTTGTCTAAAGCCAGCTGTCCCACGGCGTGAGTAGCTGCCGGGCTAGTTCAAGATACGAGCTGAAATACAAACCAAGCCTGCAAGGCTGAAGGTGGCGGCTTAGAGCACCAACGGATACCTATCGAGCATTTCAGAGGCGCGAAGTACAATTAAAGCCAAGCCTTCGATCTCCGTGATAGCTCCATGGCTATTTACTTCGACTCGTGCGACGTGCAAACAATAGAAGCGAGAAAGTCGAGGGCCAAAAAGCTCAGAACACACTGAATAGCGTCAGTTCTAGCGTTTGTTCAGCATCCAGGGAGGGACAGTTGAAGCATTAGCACATTGATAAGCCGTGGGTCGTTGACTATTGGGCAAAACACATAGAAACATACTTGGCAGATCGGAAAACGCGTCCGCTGTTTCTTACACTCGCTTTCGGACGCTTTGGCTAGTCATTGCGCATATATCTGGCGATCCATTGTGCTTTCAGCCGTTTCTAACTCTCAAGAATGAGTAACAGCAGTACAAGGCTTGGCACTTTGAAGGAGGAAGACTCAACGGGTGGCAGTTTAACAAGCCACATGTTGGGTTATGTGTCGCAAGATTGTGAGCAGAATGCTAAGCAAGAAATCTCGAAAATGGGCCGTATGGGTTCACCGTACGTTGGAGGGATTAGTGGTGATGGTTCGGCACTGCCGAAATCGAGACGTGCAAGTATTTCGAGCAACAGTGTCAGTACTAATAGCAAGACGGTTGGATTGGGGATTGCTAGACGACCAAGCGATAACCTGTTATTGAATATGGCTGCCTTGGAAGATGACGCAAAAAAGTTAGAGGAAGAAACAGTGGCTTTGCATAGTAGTTTTGGGCTCCCGCCACCGAGAAAGAACTTTGCGGCAAAATCTGGGAAGAATGACAGGCCTATCTCAAATGATTCGATCGCTACTAGAACCACTGAACTCTTTTCGTCTGCCACGTCAGACGTCAATTCTGGAAGTTCATCTGTGGAGAATGAGAATGAGGTTGAAAGCAAGGAACGTAGAGGCGAGTTGAACGATAGCGGGAGCTGCACAGATAATGAGTCGGTCTCTGAGGGCTGCTCGGTGAAGAACTTATCACTAAACGTGGCTGGTAACGATACGATTCGCTCTGACGCAAAGGAACATCCTGATGCAGTGCAAAGAACTAGATACTTTTTCAAAAACGGTACCAAGGCAGCATCACAGATCTCCCTCGATGGAAGTACTAACACAATAACCTCGACACTTGAGACCGTGAGCGATGGCACGTTGCAACGATCTTCACTACCGACTGTATCGCCACTTTACTCTCAGGTAAACAGTACATCGGCTATCTTGCCCAATAAGGGACGATTAACGCCATCACAGAGGTACCGGCTACGAAAAGCTCAAAATGAAACCGCTTTGAGAAAATCGATCAGAAGGAAGGAAAAGTTTTACGAGGAACAGGACAGAAGCTCGGAATTACGGGACGATTTGGAGAACATGCTAATCTGGAATATTCCTGTAGCATCGACTTCAACCAATTCATTCTTATCCTCGTCAAAGGAAAATCGGAAGCCTCGTAATATGCCATCGGATGGCAGTCTTACGATGACTAAAAATGCAGAGGATCATTTTACAGCTCATCAATTTCCCTACCTTGACTACCACGAGATGCCGACATCCCCCATACCAGGTGTTAATAATACCACAGATTTCCAATATATGCAGCAAGCCACCCGAAATTTATCGACGGTTTATCTTCATTCATCGGATAGACTTTCGCAAAGTAAACTTTGCCAGCGTACCACTTCGGCAGATTTCTTACCAATTGAGTTTAAAGCAGCCAGCGATCTTGGATTGGAAGATCTCAAGCTTGTTTCTGAGGATAAGCTAGAAGTAACCAGTCACTCGAGACCTAGTTGGTTACCTCCGAAGGATCCACAAGAGAGGAAATTACATGAAGAACAGATTTCCAAAAGTACGAGTATGGCATCGATAGATCAGTTGGATAGGAATAAGGAATCGCAAGAGAAGACCATCAGAGATGAGACTAATAGACAAAAATATGTTCTCTTACTGGCGAGGGACATTACGCGAAATTCTTCCCTACGTGATCTCAAGAAACTTATATGGGAAACAGCCTTCAGCGATGAGACTCGAAATCAGTCTTATAATGACCTTCTGCAAAGTAGTGACCGAATCATCACGGGCGAATTTTTGGAGCCATTCGAGGACATGATGAGGCTGCTGAATGAGATGGATTTCCCAAAAGGTAAAGAGGCAGAAATTGAACAGCTAATCAAAGTAGGTATTCGCAGCAAGATTGCAGGTAAAAATGGAGTTTCACAAGACTTGGCTCTAATGCTCAAGTTGAAATCGATCTCGCAGCAAGGCCTGCAATGTGGTGACGAGCTCTTGTTCCACCATTTCCTGTTAAGCAAGTCCTTCAGCTCGCTGGAGCAAGTATGGGACGCGGTCAATCTAGTCCAAATGACATGCTTCAACGACCATTGCAAAGAGAAGTTCAACTCAAGGATACTGAACTCGCGCGGTATTGTCGCCCACTATCTTCTGCGCGGTGACGACTTCAAGGACGAGTTTAACGCATCCTGTCTAAACTCCTCCACCTGGTGGAACATGCTGGAACGGGTCGACCACGCACTCTTCATGTGGATCATCGATATCATCGTCGTCGCCAACAGCCAGTGTTTCAAGAAAACTCCCGTAACGAGACAAACCGCCAAGGAAGAGGGCTGGGACAACTACCGAGCCAAGCACGTCGTGGTCAACTACAAGATCCTGCTGTCTCTCCTTCTCAACGTGCTCCTGAACTACCATTTCGGCTTCAACGATCTCAAGAGTCTCTCGAGCCTCGACGACCCAAATTTTTGCATACCGATGCCCATGGACCATCTCCTAGACACCGACAGCGTGAACCAGATATTCATCCGCAAGTGGCTTCACTACTTCAAGAAGTTCTAACGCATCCAATGACTTGTAGACCGATTCCCTTCATTATGTATTCTTCAACGTGTATGCATGGAAACTATTTTGACCTTCGGACAGCGATGGCATCGATAAGTTATCGAAGATAGAGGGAACCAAGACGATAGAGGTGGAAGTATGCCGTGTGAACGCTCGATATGGCCGGTAATCTCTGATATCAATGGTTCTATATCGTTTTTCTGCTCCTTCATTTCGCTGTTCCCGCAGATCCTCGAGACGTTTCGAGACAAGACCGTAGAGGGTCTATCGCCGTACTTTCTTCTGGCGTGGGTTGCTGGAGATGTTACTACGCTGAGTGGAGCCATTCTGACCGACCAGCTGATGTTCCAGGTGGCGATGGCGCTGTATTTTTTGCTTAATGACCTGTTCATCTGCGGACAGTACTACTACTATGGGATCCTGTATGGAAACCGTCTGGCGACCACGGGTCATGAATCCAAGCCCCTTGGGGCTACGCCGCCAGAGACGGGAGTCGCTGGCGCTCGTTCGGGGAGAAATTCTGCGGTTGCCAGAGCGCTGGCTATAGCCAGCGCTCTTGGCACCAGCGAAGCGTTCCCGGTAGCGCTGAGTTCGCTAGTCCGCAGGGACCTGGGCCCCGACGAGCCTCCAGTGCCCGCTCCCGGCAACGGCTCGACGAGCACTCTCGGGAGGGTGCTGGCGTGGGTCGGAGCAGCCTGCTACGTGGGTGCCCGTATTCCGCAGCTGTGGAAGAACTACAAGAGAAAGTCTACGGACGGCATATCGCCGTTCCTGTTTGGCACGACGTTGCTGAGCAACGTCACCTACAACCTGAACGTTTTGACGAGCTGCGGGTTCGTCGGCAGTGCCGACCGCAGGGCGTTTCTGCTGAACGCACTGCCGTTTCTACTGGGTGCCTCCGTGACGATCCTGTTTGATCTCGTCTACTTTTACCAGCACTACGTGCTCTACGCCGAAGACATGAACCTCAGGGCCCTCGAGCGTGAGCAGGCCCGCGAGGCAAGCCCATTGCTACATGCATAGCACAGCGGACTCCTGCCAGCGCAGCGCAGGAGTCCGCTGGAGTTGCTAGCTTGCCAGCTGGGTCCAGGCCGCTGGCCAGCTGAGATCGCACTATCTTGTGCGGTGCCTGTTGCTAGGCGAGCTATGACGTACGGATTGCCAAGACCAAAACTATATAAAGGCAGTAGATTGGCTAGATAGAGAGTTGTAGTCGCAACCAGAGGGCAAGATTGTGAGCAAGATGTCTAGAACAGTGAGATTGAACAACGGTATGGAGATGCCCCTAGTTGGGCTGGGTTGCTGGAAGATTCCCAATGAAGTGTGTGCCTCGCAGGTGTACGAAGCTATCAAGGTCGGGTACAGACTGTTTGACGGTGCTCAGGACTATGGTAATGAGCGTGAGGTTGGCGAGGGTATCCATAGGGCGATTTCCGAGGGTCTGGTTAAGCGGGAGGAGCTGTTTGTGGTGTCGAAGCTGTGGAACAGCTTCCACGACCCAAAGAACGTGAAGAAGGCGTTGCAAAGGACTCTGGATGATATGAAGCTGGAGTACTTGGATCTCTTCTACATCCACTTCCCAATTGCTCAGAAGTTTGTTCCCTTTGAGGAGAAGTACCCACCAGGGCTGTACACGGGTGCTCAGGACGAGCAGGAGGGCGTTATGTCGGAGGAACCGGTCCCAATTATCGACACGTACCGGGCGCTCGAAGCGCTGGTCGATGAGGGGCTTATCAAGGCGATTGGCGTCTCCAACTTCTCGGCAGCGCTGATGATGGACTTGCTACGTGGATGCCGGATCAAGCCCGTGGCGCTGCAGATCGAGCACCACCCGTACTTGACGCAGGAGCGTCTCGTGAACTACGTGCAACAGCAGGGCATCCAAGTCGTCGCCTACTCTTCGTTCGGCCCGCAATCCTTCCTAGAGATGAACAGCGAGCTAGCCCAATCGACGCCGCCGCTATTTGAGAACAAGACCGTCGTCGATATCGCTGCCAGGCACGGCAACGACGTCTCGCCCTCGCAAGTCCTCCTAAGATGGGCTACACAGCGCAATATCGCCGTTATTCCCAAGTCTTCGAAGCTAGAACGGCTCGAGCAGAATCTCAAGATTGACAAGACACTCACACTCAGCGACCAAGAGCTCAACGAGCTCTCATCGCTGAACAAGAATCTCAGATTCAACGATCCCTTCACCTGGTCAACTAAGACCCCGTTGCCCATCTTTGACTAGTGCAGTATATAACCATGTCTTTATACGATCTTAACCATGCCAGCCAGCACCACAAGGCCAGCTAGATGAACGTGCTGGCGCCAGAACCGATTGCACTGGTGGACGACGAGTCCAGCGACGACGAGTCCACCAGCAGCCCCGGCATGGACGGCTTCGCCGTCGTGCGGGCCCACGTAACCGATTGCACCGTCGTGAGCGGTGAAAACGGCTGCGACTTTGCCGTCTGGAAGGTCACCGTGGTGCTGGCGCTGGCTGCTGGTCGTTGCAGCGTTGCCCTCTACAAGAGGTACTCAGAGTTCCGTCTGTTGCGCGACCAGCTGGCTCGTCGATGCCGGGAGGCCCGACTGCCGGCAGAGCTGCCGCAACTGCCCCCCAGGGTCTCCTGGTACCGCTGCTGGCACTACCAGGAGGCCAACCTGGACCGGGAGTGGTTGGCTCGGCGAAGACAGGGCCTCGACAGCTTCCTCAACAAGATTCTACTGGACCAGCAACTGGTCGCTGCGAACAGAGAGCTTATAGCTAGCTTCCTCGAGCCGTCAGAGGCAGCTCAAAGCCTCTAGCGTCGCTCAAGGTCGCTGAGGTCGCTGGGCGGTCGCTCGAGGCCGCTACCAAGTGTGATAGTTCATTTAGTAGTTATTACTATTAGACTATAGCTTGTTGTATTCTATCGAATGTTTGGTCTTTCCTGGGTAGTTCTCTAGCCCTCAACTAGGTCCCTTTTATATGACCTCTCGTTGACTCGCTATTCGAGAGTTCTGCTCCGACAGCTCGCCTGTTAGCCAACGAGCAACTCTGTCTTGTTGAGCTGGTATAGCCAGCTCATGCTATTACCTCTTAATCCTAGTCCACTGGGGTCTCAAAGTCTGTTAGTGCCGAGAGGTAGCTTCTGTATCTTCTTCAAATGCTACCGTGATCTGAGCGTCGACGTATGGTAACTTACAATGATATATCTTTTCATTCGGCCGTAACCAACAATGGCTATGATATCCTGAAGCTTGTTCTGGTGTGGTCGTCCAGGCGCTGGTAGTCTTGTCCTCTCTGGTTATGAACTTCTTCAACCATTTGGCGTTGAAGACTCTGTGCTTCTTCATTACGATTGGCAAGCCCAATTCAAACGCGTTCTTTGTTGACTAACAGCACATTGTCTCTCATTTTGCACTGTACTTACTTCCTTCCGTGCTGTGAGATGCTTCTTGTTAGTGTACGTTCTTAGCAACCAGTCCAAGACTTGAATGGTTCTCTCGCTTTCCGCCCGTTTGTGCGTGGTTCGAAGATGACATCGTGAGCTGTATCCCCAGCGGGAAGCCATCTCTTAGAATAATCTAGCTGTGAACCGTATGTCCCGGTCGGACGTGATCGTCCGGGGAGCCGTGGTGAGCGAATATGAACCGGTAGAGCAGGTCTACGATATCGCGAACGTCTAGTGTTTTCCGGCAGCGACTAGGATCATGTCGACTAGGATCATGTCGCGCCCTTTTGATGTGCATGGGAGATCTGCCGCAAAGTCGATAGAGCCATCGCTCTTCCGGGATGGGTAATGACAATAAGAGTCCTTGGTTATTCTGTCGCGAGTTCTTCATAATCTGACATTGCAGACAGCCCTTGGCATATTTACGGATTGACGACAACATCTTTGGCCAGTGAAACCTTCCAGCTACCTTGCTATAGGTGAGTGACTCGCCATAATGTCCGCCAAAAAGAGCATCGTCGTGATAGACTTTCAAAACTTCGCGGATTCTTGAGTTAGCGACCCAATAAAGCTGGTCGAAACGTAGTACGCCATCGTAAATGTTAAAGCCTTTTGTGGCTTGTGGTGCTCGACGCAGTTTCCTTATCCATTGTTGCCATTATTTGGTTTGCAGATTGGTTGCGTTTTCCGGCTCCAGTATGTGCATTACCGCGGCCCAATACGCTCCTTTCTGTGCATCCGGAGCCATTGCAATGGTTCCAATATTGGTAAACGGTCTACTGCATTAACTGCCAAGTTTCTTGACAGGATGTTTGCCATGACATTATCCGGTGCCTTAAGGTATTCAAGATCTATGTCATATTCCGCCTGCTCGTCCAACCATCTAGCGAGCCGCATCGACGGTTCGCTTCTGTTTTCAAGGCTAGCAGGAAGATATGATTTATCCTTAAGGTGAACCGCTTGCCGTGTAGCAAGTATTTGAAGTGGCGTAGGCTTTCGATAATGCCTAAGAGCTCCAGATCTCCAGCTGGATAGCCCTTCTGCGCACCTTGGAGTGATTCCAACTACTCCGGTCACCTTCTTATAGTCCATTTATTATACCGCTCCGAGATCTAGTTTACTAGCATCTGTCGTTAAGCGGTATTGTCGGGATGGAAGGGTAGAAGTATGGGCTCTCCCGTTCTCCAAAAGCTTTGGTCTGGACTTGAGTCGATGGTTTTTTCTTGGAGGTAAAGTCGAGTGGTAGCAAGAGACAGTTCAGAGTTTCTGGAGTTACCACGATTATCAGTAGATTTCGGGTCAAATTTCAGGTCAATTGCTTCAAGAGTAGTGGTAGCAAGAGACAGTTCAGATATTCTGGAGTTACCACGATTACCAGCAGAATCAGATTCAAGGCAACACGGACAAGTTAACCTTGTTAGGCGTGTTGCTCGGCTTCAGTTTGTCTTTCTTGCCAACACAACTGACAGAAGTTTCGGGTAGCAGCGGAGATAGCAATTGATAGTCCACAAGGGCATAGGCCGCTACAGCTTTTCGAAGGTTTTCGCCAGAAAATGCTGATTTACAGCTTCCGTTGTGATTGCAGACTCGGTTGTTGGGATAAACTCTTTAAATCGGAATGGTGATGTCTGGTAAGTCCTCAAGCTCAGTAATCTCACCATATCCGATCGGATGAATGAAGTAGGCGATCCATTATCAAACAGGGTACTTATTTCTCGGTTTTTTATTATGATTATTCTCTCAGCAGGATCATCCAATTCTGGGATGGAGCTATAATGCACAATTGGCTGGTTCCTAGACTTCAAAGATTGTGTTTCTATGACCGTTGTTAATTTTCGGACTGGTTAGGCCTCGCTGTACGAAGCGTACATTCGTTTAGCCGAGGGCCTGCCTTCTTACAATAGAAGCACAGGTTTTGCTTTATGAAATCTTCTTTGAAAGGTGCCTTTGGTCGCTTGGTGAAACGGTGCTCTCTTGAGGTCTAGTTCTTTTTGACTTACGCTTCTGGAAACCGCCGTTTGCGATTCACTTCGTTTCTAATCCTTTGGTGTCGTCCTTACAACCGAGTTCTCTGATGTATTGGTAAGCTCATTTTGCGTTAGGGCCGGTAAGGTGTCTCTTGATGTACATAACATGGGATGTTCGTTTCTCCAGACTATTGTGCAATGTCATATCCATTATGAGCTCTTCGAGTTTATCATTATCCTTTGCCGTACGTCAAAGTTCAGCGTTGGGTGTTGGTACATTGTAGATCTGTATCCGAGTGGAATGGTGACCCCGAGATTTCGGTGTTCATGTCGTAGGATGTTTATTCGTAAGTTGAGGAGCTAGTAAACGCTACCAGATGGTTTTTCATCGTACATCGCATCGATTCCTTACGTCTGATGGCCTGTGTAGTGTGTGTAATTCTTGGCATCGTAACTCGAATGCCGATGTACATTGGGCAATTCTTAGTCCAATGCTCGGCATTAAGCAGATATCTAACATCCAGCACCCTGCGTTGTTCTAGTCTCGTCTCTTGTAACCATCGATATCGGGTATCTAGAGCCTCGCTCTCAGCTAGTCCTTACGCAAGTGTCAGTCGCCCGCGTGATACTTAATGCTCAAGTAATGGATCATCTTGCGTCGTGGACTAACCCTCTGTCAAGTCTTCAAAATCAGTAATGAGCTATCGTAGCGTAGAAGCCCTGCTTGCGCAGTCAATGGTCACTCTTCAATCTCAAATGTAAATTTCCTCAGATGAGTAGCCGTCTGACCGATTGCAATACTGGAGTTTCTTCCCTTTCGAATCCGCTGAAACATCCTGAGGGGCTTGCAACTTGACAGCAAAAGGTTCTCCATCCCTGGCTAATGCTGTCGAACATTCATCATCGTTTCAGTAGTATCCTTTGATCGACATTCCTTGAAGTAGTGGATGACCTTCTACAACGCATTGAACTGATCTCTGCAGACCTCTAGGTTCGGAATCCTTCAATGGACAGTAGAAGACCCAGTCGCCATCCTTGCTGGGCAACCGGGGGCAACCGGGAGCCAACGACGGTCGTTGGCCCGGCAAAGACCGGGCCTCGACAGCTTCGTGAACAAGATCCTACTGAACCAGCGACTGATCCCAAGCTTCCTTGAGCCTGCTGACGCAGCTCAAGACCTCTGAAGACGCCTCGAGCGGTAGCGAGAGGCGGCCTGGCTGGCCCTCTTGTATTGGTAAGCCGGGCAAGTTAATAAGCAGCTGAACGATAGACGACTAGCAGTATATAAAGCGAGGTCTCGAGGTGTTGATGGGCATCTGGACAAGACTGAGCAGCACACTGAGCAGCAGACTGAGTAGGGCTTTGAGCAGCAGCAGTAGGATGACGGCAACACACCACAGAGTGACGATTATTGGATCTGGACCAGCAGCACACACAGCTGCGATCTACCTGGCTAGGGCAGAGATAAAACCGACGTTGTACGAGGGTATGTTTGCGAATGGGATCGCAGCTGGTGGCCAGTTGACGACTACGACCGAGATTGAGAACTTCCCCGGGTTTCCTGAAGGTTTGACGGGCGGAGAGTTGATGGAGAGGATGAAGAAGCAGTCTGAGAGGTTTGGCACGGAGATTATCACGGAGACTGTGTCGAAAGTGGACCTTTCTTCGAGGCCGTTTAAGCTTTGGACCGAGTTTAACGAGGATGCGGACCCGATCACGACGGATGCGATCGTTCTGGCTACGGGAGCTTCGGCTAAGAGGATGCATTTGCCGGGCGAGGAGACGTACTGGCAGCAGGGTATCTCTGCATGTGCCGTGTGTGACGGAGCGGTTCCGATCTTTAGGAACAAGCCTTTGGCCGTGGTGGGCGGTGGTGACTCTGCGTGCGAAGAGGCAGGGTTTTTGACCAAGTACGGGTCCAAAGTGTTCATGTTGGTGCGTAAGGACCACCTGCGTGCGTCGACAATCATGCAGAGACGGGCGGAGAAGAACGACAAGATCGAGATCTTGTACAATACGGTCGCGCTCGAGGCCAAGGGCGACGGTAAATTGCTGAATGCGCTCCGGATCAAGAACGTCAAGACCAACGAGGAGCGCGATCTGCCCGTGAACGGGCTGTTCTACGCGATCGGTCACACTCCGGCCACCAAGATCGTCGAGGGCCAGGTTGAGACCGACGAAGCGGGCTACATCAAGACCGTTAAGGGCTCTTCAGAGACCTCTGTGCCCGGTTTCTTCGCCGCAGGAGATGTGCAAGACGCCAGGTACAGACAGGCTATCACCAGTGCCGGCAGCGGTTGCATGGCCGCACTGGACGCGGAAAGATACTTGACCTCTTTGGAATAGATCGAGATTCTTGACCTCTTTGAGTAGATCTAGTATATAATTGAGATATACACGATGTAGCTATCAGCGTTTCTTGAGTTGTAAGCTTCTCACTTGCTCTTCTAGTCGCTTGACCTTGTTTTGTATCTCTTCCAAGTCACCGTTGAGTCTGGCTCTTTCGTTTACGATGTTTTGTTCCCATTGTCTGAATCTCTGCTCTTCAGCCTTTACCTGATCTGTGAAATATTTCTTTAAAGCATTTTCCTCCTCTTTATACTTGGGGTTATGGGAAAGTTTTCTTGCTGGCGCTCTCAATGGGATTGTCGATGTGCTTTGACCGTTTGAATCTGCAGGTTGCGTGTTGCCCTCCAATCTCAACCTTCTGTAAGTCTCGTAATGAAGTTCCTCCGTGGTGAGGATCAAGTCAAGTAGATTGGTCCTTAGAAGCAAACTTCTTAGCTTGCGGAAATCGCAATGATTGTCGTTCTCTATCTCGACGATCCCCCATGGATAGCTCCTGCCGATGACTTGTTTCCCCTGACCGTTATCGATTTTCTTTTCAGATCCAATAATGGCAAATGGCATCGATTCGATCAGTTGTCTTGCATGTTCCATCGCGGCGAGGTCCTGGTTCGAGTTGATGTCAGACTCTCTTTCCCTTTCCAGAGGTGGCGTGAAAATACGGATCTCCTGTGCCTCTATAACCTGTCTAATTCTTAATTTGAAAGCAGTCAGCTCTTGCGCGGTTAGAGTATCAGCCTTTGCGATGACGGGGATCAAATTAGCCCTCGTGGAGATCCGCTTCATAGTCTCGATATCAAGTGGCTTCAAGCCGTGACCGGTGGGTCTTATAAAATACAACACAGCATGAACCCTGAGGTCAAATTTCACAGCCCTGTACGGCTGTTGTTCTTGCCGCATAAAGCTATCGTGCTGGTCGTCAATGAAATCGATAATCGACTGCCACGATTTACTGTTGTTAACGTTATCGCCAAACCCAGGCGTGTCAATCACATTGACACGCAGACTAAAGTTTTTCTCTTCGAGAACAGCTCTGATCACATCGATCTCAACGGTTCTCCTTATGGGCTGATGACGACGCTGCTGATTATCGGAGTGTTTCAAAGTAGTCTGAAACAATGTATTAATAAATGTCGTCTTACCAACTCCACTTTCACCGCAGACCATCATGGTAAATGATCCACCTCGCTCACTCACAATCTTGTATCTCTGGTTAGGTAGATTCGAGATCCCAATTGATTTTACACCACCATTCTGCTCCCCAACAGCACCCGCTGTAGCACCCACGGTTGCAGCCTCCACAGTCATCCCAACAACTGATCAATTGAACCGCTAATACCGCCACAATGCTTCAATAACCCACCATTTTGGCGTCTTATTCACTTGAAACAGATCGGTATGATCCAAAATTCACGATACGTGCAATTGAAAAGTCGTTTTGTACGTCAAAGGGCCGGGTAAAACTTTATTTTGGTCACGTGATACCACAGATGTCATTCTGAACGTTCGAAACCGGGTAAACTTCAGTAAGTCACGTGCAATTAGAGGTAGTTTTGTACGTCTTAAGCCGGGTAAACTTCAGTAAGTCGCGTGACCCTGGTAGTCATTTCGTACGTCAGTGTTCCGGGTAAACTTCAGTATGTCACGTGGCGCGGTCCTACCCCATACTTCAGCGGCTATAAATCATCACTTTCTAACTCTCAATCTCGTATCCTCGTCATGGAAGCTCAACATGTTCTCTTCTCTTTCCCTTCATCTTACCGTTTAGCGAGTGGTGTGTAAGAAAGAGCGAGCTTTACAAAGCCGCCGATCGTTAAAAAGGGCACTCACTGGGAAGATAAACAAGCCAGAGAAACGCTGGCGGTGTGCTTCTGGGGTCTGCCTGGTATTGGTGGTCGCAACAGATGAGGGATGAACAGCGGGATGCTGCTGGGGTGCCTGCCGCGGTAAACATATGTCGCTAGTGGAACAACTGGGAGGAAGCATAGGCAAAGAATACAATAGGCTAGTAGAGCATCGACGGTAAGAAACGAATAAGAAAGTGATTAGCATGGTGGCAGACGGAGATTTGTACGTCACGTGATCCTATAATTGACTATGACTATGCTCTCGAGTGCATAGTTAAGCGAGTTATAGCGCTACTCTTGCTGTTCAAGAGAGCTGGCAACAGCATCGTAGCGGTTGAAAATGGATGTGGCAAAGACTTTGGTCAATTATACGAAAAAATTGCTAGCTGTACCACCTCAACTGACTCCAGAGGATCTTTACCATGCGATTGACATCATCATCGAGACTCTAGCGAAGGAAGCGACTTTAGAGGCGGACCAAGTTTTGCACAGTTATGTTTTGATCTCAGAATTTTTGACTTCGCTTCGAACTACGGGGCTGGATCACAAGGCTGAGTACATTGCAGAAGCTGCTAAAGCAGTGCTTAGACATTCGGATACAGTGGATTTGCACGGGCATGTCAAGGAAGACGAGGTGGTGCTGGACATTGTTGGCACCGGAGGCGACGGACAGAATACTTTCAATGTGTCTACGTCGGCTGCGATAGTGGCTGCAGGGATCCCGGGACTCAGAGTTTGCAAGCATGGCGGCAAAGCGTCCACTTCTAACAGTGGCGCTGGCGATCTGATTGCCAAGCTTGGGTGCGATGTTTCTAAGGTCGATCAAAAGACAGCACCCACGTTATGGCACAGTGGTAACACTTTTATGTTCCTGCTCGCACCTTACTTCCACAACGGGATGAAAATGGTGGCCAAGGTCAGAAAACTGATGGGGATACCCACCATTTTCAACGTGTTGGGACCTCTCATTCATCCCGTCAACCATGTGAACAAGCGAATCCTTGGCGTGTACTCCCGAGACTTGGCTCCCCAGTATGCTCGAGCTGCTGCGCTAGTGTACCCCACAAGCGAGATTTTCGTTGTCTGGGGCCATATTGGCCTTGACGAAGTCTCTCCCGTCGGCCAAACAACCGTTTGGCACGTCGATCCGTCTAAACCGGGCAATGTCGATTCCTTCGAACTAAACCCCAACCTGTTCGGTCTCCAAGAACATCAACTGTCAGAGTGCAAGTCCCTCGGTCCTGCCGAGAACGCACACATCCTGAGGGACGAGATCCTCGCGGGCAAGTATCGATTAGGTGACAATAATCCGATTTAC
Source organism: Torulaspora indica (assembly GCA_931305995.1). Classification (NCBI taxonomy): domain Eukaryota; kingdom Fungi; phylum Ascomycota; class Saccharomycetes; order Saccharomycetales; family Saccharomycetaceae; genus Torulaspora; species Torulaspora indica. The sequence goes on along the minus strand of CAKNUP010000014.1, from coordinate 50,242 downwards.
GACTACATTTTACTGAACACGGCCGTCCTGTACTGTCTAAGCCAGGGGAACAAGGACTGGAAGCTGGGCATCGCCAAGGCAGAGCAAAGCATCCAATCTGGCAGCGCACTGAACGCCTTGAACCGCTTTCTATCGGAAGTTCAAAATATATAGATGGTGATCTTTAATCTATAGAAGACTAAGACGCGGTACAAAGAACAATAATACACAAACAAGTCGAAGGGAAAGATACAAGGCTTTTGAGCTAGGCTATTTGAAGTCGTCGATGGACGAGAACGTTAATAGGTCTGCTAGGGACCTGAAGAACTTTGAGTTCACACCGATAGGTTACATGAAGGAGAAGCAAAATGGGAAGCGAGTAAACGGGCCGATCAGTGACGATGTACCGAGGAGGAAGACGCGTAAGATGAGTCTTGAGGATAGCTTTAACTCTACGAGGATGTTCAATGATGAATCGCAGTTGGAAGAAACTTTACCTCATGTAAGGCAGGAGAAGGAAAACAGCAATGATAAGAGGAATTTAATGCAAGAGCTGAGTGAGAATGCAGTCACTTCAAATCCTTTGCGAGAGCAGCAAGAGAAATTGCATAAACTTAATACGGAGAACTACAATCTACGATTGAAATGCAACTCGCTGCTGAAGTTTCTGAATAACGTCACCGATCAAGGTGAATTGAAGAAAAGTCTGGGGCTGTTGGATGAGATACAGGAATGGAAGCAGAAATTTGAGAAGCTTCAAGGGGAGGTTGTGGAGTTGAGAAAGGCGAATGGGAAGTTGGAATTGAGTGTTAAGGCTCCTCAAGAGACTACATCATCGAAGGAAGAGCTGGAACGACTTAGGGAAAGATATGCCAAGCTAGAGGAGGACACAAAGGCAAAACAGGAGCAGAATCAGATCAAGATTGATATGTTGAAATCGGATCTTAATAATCTTAATGTAACTTTGGCAACGAAAGACAATGACTTGGAAGAAAAGGAACGCAAAATCCAGAGATTGAGAGCACAATTGGAGGAATTTGATCACCGAGGGAGTGCATCCCTGTCAGAGCTTGAAAGGAATCTTGACTTGAAGAATGACGTTATCAAAAGGTTGCAGGAAGATCAGGCGAAGTTGCAGAAGCTGGTGGAGGATAAAGACAATGATATTTTGGAGTTTAAAAGGATAATTACGAGGAAGGACGATGAGTTATCAAAGCAGTCGGATAGCCAAGTGCGCTTTGCTCAACAAGAAAGCGTGATTAGAGAGAAGACCGAAGAAATTAGACGATTGACAGAGCGGAATAGAGCATTAGATGAGAGCATAAATCGGATGACTGTGGAGCATGATAAGCTCCAGAGAAAAGTGGCAGACATTCAGCATTTGAAGGATGAGCTGGAGAGTGAGAAGAAAGAACTTGCACTCACGAGAACTAAACTGAAAGAAGCAGAACAGCTATCTGCGAAATTTCAAAGTCAAATTATCGAAAACACGACCAAGAATTCTGAAAGAACATCCCAGCGAGTAAAGGAAAAGGAATTGGAGATTGAAAACCTCAAGGATCAACTGCATAGACTACGACAATCTCATGAAACGCTTTTGCACCAAGCGAAAGCTGATAATAACTACGAAATGGAGAAGATGGAAAGGGAAATTTTATTGCTGAAAGAGGAATTAAAAGTTACCGAGGAGTCTCATCAAAGAGAGCTAGAAACCTGGAAGTCCAAATGTGACTCGCTTAATAGGGAAAATGAAAGGATGGTTCACCAGGAAGTCGGTTCCATCGGAGCCATGAGGAAGAATCTCGACGACAAACTGTCGGAGATTGAGCGTTTAAATAAGCTCTTGGAGCAATTAAGATTCGAGAAATCAGACTTAACGGAAAAAGCTGTTCAATTGCAAACTTCAAAGGATCGCTATAAGGAAGAGCTCAAGAAAATTGTCTCCAAATTCGAGCATCTTTCGAAAGAGTATGTTAAACTCAGAGAGAAAACCGAGACTGGTAGCGACGATGAGCGCTCTAGGTCGCTTAGGGAAAAGTACAACTCAATGAAGCAGCGGCTGTTAGACGAACTCAAAGTTCTGCAGCAGGAGAATTTAGACCTAGAGAGGAAACTTATGGAATCCAGAAGCAATAACGCTGAGAATGGTACGTCTGGACGCCGATCAAACACAATGTCGCAGGATCGAATAGATTATTACAAACTGAAATATCACACCGAAGTGAAGCAAAATGATGATTTAAGGACAATGAATGAGTACTTGAACCGAGTTTTAAGGGCCATATCACAGCACGTCAGACTTGATTTGATGAAGATTAAAAACGAAGTCGATCCCGAGCTTCCGACCTACTTGGCCCAGCGCAGCCAATATCCGTTTGCACACCGCAGGACGCCGTTCCAGCGGCCCAGATTCAAGACAATTGCTCTATTTGTCCAGGCCTGCGTACGGATGAAGCAAGCCGCGCTAAGACACCGATGGGACCAGCAGCGAATACGCTATCTTCAGCGAAAGATGGCTCTCGAAGACGATCGTGTCAGTTGGTGAAGTCGCTCAACTCAACTGCTTACAGATAGCTCTTGAAGACGATCGTGTCAGTTGGCGAAGATCGCTTCGCTCAACTCTTCAACTGCTTATAATCCCTAAGGACCTGCGCCAGCCGCACCTTAAAGTTTTCAGAGATGACAGCGATCTGGTCCAGCATATCAAAGTGGTTTTCGAGCTCTTCGCATTTTTTCAGAATACTCTCAAGCCCTTCGATGTTCTTCTCCATCACCTGGTCAATGATCTGCTCCCGTATCAGCTCATTTTGACGTCTACAGACCGCCGTGGTCTCCAGCTGGATGCTGGCCACGTAGTCGTTGATCTTATAGAGTAAGTAATCGTAATCGATGGTCAGCCTGTCGATCCCCAGAGGGTCCTCGTTGCCCGTGTTCGCACCGGTAGACATTGTTCGAGTTCCGTAACCAACTGACCAGCTTCCAATGGCTCAGCAGGCAGGTTTAAGCAGGCTTCTGGCGATATCTTGCAAGCCTTCACTAGAAGCTGTATATATAGTTCGGCCTATACTAAAGTCTTTAAAAAAGGAGACACTTTGAACAAAAATTGCTAGCTTATAAGGCTACTAGTGAGACGGGAACCCATCGAATTGACTTGGAATTGCTATGTCGCAGGGTATATACCTTACAGATGCTCCAGTGAGAAGACCGCAGCCGGTAGGCAATCCGTTGTTGAGAAAAGTGCAGGCTGCTTGCAGACTGTCTTTACCTGAACCTGATTTGGCACTGAATTTGGATGTGGCTGATTATATCAATGAGAAGCAGGGTCCCTGCCCTAGAGATGCAGTTATTGCGATTGTTAAGTTAATTAATAGCAGAGACACGCATACAGCGGTGTTTGCATTGGCTTTATTGGACGTTTTAGTGAAGAATTGTGGGTATCCGTTGCATTTGCAGATTTCTCGTAAGGAATTCTTGAATGAATTGGTCAAGAGATTCCCCGAACACCCTCCAATGCGTTATTCGAAGGTTCAGAGACTGATTTTGACTGCAATTGAAGAGTGGTATCAGACGATTTGTAAACATGCAGCGTACAAGGAGGATCTGGGGTACATTAGAGATATGCATAGATTGCTGAAGTACAAAGGGTATGTGTTCCCCAAGATAAACGAGTCTGATTTAGCAGTTTTGAGACCAAGTGACCACTTGAAGACTCCAAGCGAGATCCAAAAGGAGCAAGAAGTGGCCCAGGCAGCTAAGTTGGAGGAACTGATTAGGCGTGGTAGACCTGAGGATCTGAGGGAGGCCAACAAATTGATGAAAGTTATGGCTGGCTTCAAGCAAGACAATGCCAATGAGGCTAAACAAACCATTTCGAATGAATTGAATAAGCTTAAGCGGAAAGCGGACTTATTGAATGAGATGCTATCTTCTTCTGATTCAATTGATCTACAGGATGATACTATCGTATCGCTATACTCCAATTTGAAGGGTGCTCAACCTAAATTTCAGAAAATTATTGAAGAAGAACATGAAGACGATAATATGGTTCAGGATTTGCTCAAGTTCAACGATACAGTGAATCAACTTCTTGAGAAGTTTGATCTCTTGAAAGCTGGCGATTCGACTGCTGCGTCGCAGATCCATCCTTCCAACATCGCTCCATCTTCGGATTCTGATGGAACACCAAATGCCGGTAACGGTGGTTCCCTGGCGAAGGAAATCAACCTTATTGACTTTGATGATGATGAAGAACCCCAATCATCATCTCCCGCGCCCGCTCAATCGGGATCAGGTGATGTAGTTGGAGACCTTTTGAGCGACTTGACGGATTTGTCTATTTCGACCAATTCTGGCTCCCAGAGTTTTGGTTTAGGCGGTAGCATCTCTTTGGGTGCTGGACAACCAACTTCCGCGGTCTCCAATACGTCAAATGCTAACAGCTTGGATATCCTAAGCGGATTCTCGGCACAAAATTCTACCTCCAGCGTTTCGAATGCTGGTCAGCAAAAGACCGATGATTTTAACCTTTTGGGTGACTTCAAAGATTTCTCTTCGTCGACCGCTTCTCCAGCGACAAAGGTTTTGGTTAGCCAAAATGACAGTCTAAAGATAGAGTTTGATGTTAAAAGAGAATCAGACTCTACTATCGAGCTGAAGACGTTCTTTTCAAATGTTTCTTCCTCCTCCATTACAGATCTGACCTTTTTGCTAGCAGTGCCAAAATCTATGGGCCTGAGGTTACAGCCACAGTCTGGCAACTCCCTTGGCGCGTTCGCAAGCAATGCTGTCACTCAACAGGCATGGATAGACAACGCTTCGGCTGGTGCTACTAAACCACTCAAAATCAAATGGAAAGCCACCTACAAAATCAATGGATCTCCCGTCGAGGAGACGGCCGTTTTCACTCTCCCAAAGTTGTGATTTCATTTAAATAAGTAAGCCTCGCTATTGGTGAGCACACTAGCGGGCAGTATATATTGATTGCACCATGTATTCTAATTTGACCATCTCGTTAAAACCTTTGAAGATTTATTTTATGTAATGCCTTTTGTGTATATTGGTATATATACAAGTGCTTTATAAAGTTCGTTAATGGGCTTAAAGGAATGCCATGCGTTATGAGTAATCCCGTTTCGTTATTTCTGGAGCCGTTCTAATATTTCTTGAGGAGTGGGTGATCTGTTGTCTGGGTTAGGAGCGGAATGATTAGGTTTTAGGTGATTTGGAGTTGAATTTACTTTCTGCTCCATTCTTTCGGTTGGTTGAACCGGCGCTGATGCAGCCTGTACATGAGGGTTCAATTTCTGCTGTTGTAACTGCATTCTTCGCTGTTGTCCTGATTTATAATAGTTTTGTGCAGCTTTCATCGCCGTTTCCAAGGACAGCTCCGGCTTTTGGGCCAGTATCTTTCTCGAATAGCTCTCGACAATTTCACGCTCAGTGAGTGGTCTCTGAGAGGGCGCTGGTGCAGAGGACTGTCGACCGCCTGAATCTCTAGGTGAGCTGCTATCGACATAATCTATTCCGGATCTGTTAGCGATTCGATTCTGCGTAACATTCGGGCTTGATTGACTGGATTTCTGCTGCAGTCGGCTCTTAACATTTCGTCTCATTTGAATGTCTCGACGCAAAGCTTCATCTCGTTGAGCTTTCAGCTGAGACATTTCTGCTGGCGTTGGGACCTTCATATTCTTGCAATCCAAGGGCTTCCGCGGTTGAGTTGGATTGGGTCGTGGAGCATTTTCTCTTTTCTTTATGTTTTTCCTCATGGCCTCAAACATACTGGCCCAACGCAGCCTTCTATGACCCCTTTGAATCGACTCGGGACCAACTCCCAGCGGAGAAATCCTTCTGTTCTGTTTCTGCTGAAATTTATGCGCTTCCAATAACCATTGATGTACGCTGTGAGCACGAGGCCCTTTTAGGTCGCTGAAACTGAATCGTTCATTCAATTGAACAAATCTTTCAAAGCATTGCCATGGAGTTCTGCGCTCAATATTCGAAAAGTATGACATGGTAGGCCTATGAGTCATATGAGCACTTATAAGCTCCCAGTTATATGCATATGCATTAATATTCTTCACTAGCTCTTGATCGTCTTCTGGAAGCCATATAGTTGGCGTCCTATTTTGTAAGTACCTTAATGACGGCGCAGGTGGAGGTTTCAAATAATGACTTCTTCTGTTCCCATAAAACATTCCTCTTCGTTTGCTTAGTTGCATTAGAGATTGCTCCTCTTCAACAATTTGTTTCTCAACTAGCTTTAGAAAGTGGTCGTCTTCCAGACTAACCAAAGATTTAGAAACAGGAACAAAAGGCAAGCTTTCTAGAGCATTATTTTCGGTTTGTGTTCCCACATATAAAGGAATTTCCTCAGCAATTGTTCTGGCAGTTTTATTGAGTTCGTCGAAGGACAAATGCAGTTTAAAAGGGTACTGTGAAAACACTTTTTTGTTGTCAATGTTCTCGTTTGGGCTCTCCTTTGTTAAATCGGTAGGTGAATTATCCTCTCCGGAGTCAGCACCTTTTTTCAATAGCTCTACATCGATGGCTTCAATTTTTTCATCACTGATGACTTCGGCGGCTTGGTTTTCATCTGAAATTGGAGTGGTGCTGCGCTCAGGTGCTTCAAGCGACTCTGTCTTCAGCTCAGCACAAGAAGAGTCATGCTCGTTCTCAGTCGCTTCAACAGGTTGCAGCTGTTCATCTTGCTGAACATCATTGACCATATTTTCATGGGCACTCGGATCTCCGGGCTTATCCGAACAAGGCTCTGATGTTTCATCTTCCATATCCGCCACCAAATGTTTAATAGGCTTTGTATTTATACAGCACACTTTACCAAATGACCAATACTCCATCACGGCATGCGCAAGTGTGGCGCAAACCGCTATCTTGTATTTGCGGCCCTCTCTGAAATCAGCCTGCATCCATTTTGCTTCCTCAATAAGGGTACGATAATGTGAAGGTTCTTCCTGCCACGCATCAATGAATTTTTTAGGTTGCCTCAATGACCATAGCCCGAGCCTTCGCAGCTCTTCGATCCTTGAACTCACAACTGTTATTCGGCCTTCGCTAAGAGCGTTGTTCATTATATCTGTCGTGAGAACCTTATGGGCCATAGGCACCAGTTTTATAAGTGGTAACGTCTGTACCATATACTTTAACTCCGCAAGTGGCAAAGCCTGTGGTATTTCAGACGGGACAGTTTCCTTCATAAGTAGGTATACTGACTCCTTGCTATTGATGTTGTTTTCTTTGAAATAATCCATCGGTTCTATACTTTTCCGTAAGACTTCATCCATCAGATAGTTTCGACACTTCTTTACGCCTTCCAAAGGGGTGGGTTCTGCTGGCATGATTTCAATATCGGGATAATAAGTCGGCTGAGTAGGTTCGGAAGGAATGGGAGAAGTATAGATGGAGGCAGAACTTGCCTTACCGAGCTCGTCTGCACTTGATATCAAGGTAGGCACCGAACTCGACTCAGATTTTGTTCCGGTTTCCAAGGAGCTCGGCCTTGTATCTCGATTAACCTTTATTTTCTTCTCTGGAGGTAACTCGCCTGCAGCACCCTCAGTAAGCGGCCTTTTCAGCTCGCTTTTAACCTTTTGCGCCATGTATGTATCTGCAGTACTACTTCTTGGCTGCTCATTCTTCCCTTTCCTCACATTAGGACCTTTCTTCGTGCTGCCCGACGCGGCACCCATTGGCGGCTCCGCCTGCCACAGCGGTTTCGGCAGCGTATCGCTACGAAACCTCAGTCCCTTCTTTATATCATTCTGTCGCAGAAAGCTCTCCAACTCCACCTTCAGCGCCTTCTCATCCCTAATCGTAAGCAATTCGCTCAAACGAGACATGCAATACAGCTCCACGAGTTTCCGATTCCGCGCTTTCACCAGATCTTCCGCATTCGTCCTAGTCCCACTCCCTGAATCACTCGACCGACCACTGCTAGACCCTATAACGGTCCTTCTCGGCGGCGAAGGTGACCTTGAAGACATCTCGGCGGCTATTTCCCTTATATCTTTGTGTCCAGGCCGGGTTACCCCTCAAGCGCCACTGAAACAACCTATCGCTTCCAGTACAAAAACCCAGCGAAAGCGGGCGCAAAGAGACGTCTTTCGCGAACTCTAAACGCTGCAACTCAATATGAAAAGCTTCAAGTCGCCACAACCCTCTTGTAACAGCTCTTATCGCCTTCCAAATGCTCTTTTGCCCCCGTCTTCTTGTTTACCCTCCTCTTTGTGGCCGTCGCGCAAACTTTTCAAGAGGCTGATTGCGGTCGTACAAAACGACAGACGGTACAAAGATATATATGAAGGCGAGAGATGCTTGAGATGGTTATTGCCAGGACGCTATCTCTTGCTCGAGCTCGTTGATGCTGTCGACGAGCCCCTGGTGGTCGACCAGTATGTAGGACGTAATGATTCCCCTGTTTGAGTGGGACTCGCACTTGATCTTGGCGTGTTTTTCGAGGTAACGGTCCTCGGGATGGAAGTAGTCGATCTCTGCCTGCTTGACGCGCTTCTTGGACCTGGCGCTAGTGTCTTCTTCGTCATCGCTGTCGATGTCGAAGTTTACCTCGTATTTTCTGCTGAGAATGATGTAGAAGTCGTATTTCTTGTCGTCGCCGAGCGTGTTGGTGACGTCTTCGAGCGTTATCTTGTAGAGAGGTGGCACGACTTCTGCGGGCATGTTGATAAGACGTTCGCTGAGCACCAGGGCGCAACTCTTGGCTTGGTTGGAGTCTATCGATTGGAGAAAAGCGGCCAGTTTCGGGTCTGCCTTACGCAGATACTGAGCGTAGTTGCTGTCGCGGTGCTCTTTGTAGTCGATAAACGACAGAAAGCAGTAGGGATCTGATTCTTCGCCGTCGGTCTTGATTGTGGTGGTCGGAGACTGCAACATGAGGTCTGCCAGCTGACTCAGCTGCACTCGGCTGCTCTCCTGCGGTCCCAGCAGCTGACGTAGAAGGTTTTTAAAAGCGTGGAAGTCTACCTCCGGGTTCCCATTGAAGAAATCAAAGTCTACATTGACAATTTGTTCGCCGTCGTCGTCACCATCATCGTCGTCCTCGTTCTCTGAGTCGGTACTGCTGACATCGATGTCCGATTCTTCGCTCTCTTCGTTTTCCTCTACCCGTCTCTTTCTATTGCTCACTTCCGATAGCTTGACAGCCTGGACCATGGTGGTGGGATAGATTAGTCGCTGCAGGATTAATGGTTTACTTCGAGAAGCTCATCGCATTTTTTTTTCACGTCTTTTATTAAGAAAAGCACACTGTTGATAATATGAACAAGTGACAGAAAATCAGTACGAGCTCATATCAATTTCTCTGGCATTCTAAGTCGTGGATTTAATCGTGGGAATTTTACTTACCTGCTGACAGTGAAAAGTTCCATATCTCGGTTCATTCATTGCATGAACTTGGAATTTCTCGGTTTAAAAAATTTCCTGGCGTGCTGATCGATTCCCTGGCCATGATTGGAATGCGAGGAGCTGCCAAAGCTTGCATTTCTGCCTTGTTCAATGCATTTTGCTGGGTTTGATGAAGTTTATCGATAGTGACATCTGTCGCGACTGAAAAATCGTTGTAGAAATTAGAGATTCTGATCCTTTACAGAGGGAGAGTGCCATTCTCGGTTTCAACTTGGCTCTCATCAGCTGATTCATGGGACGTTTTTCGATTTAGGTATCATCAGTGGCACAAGACTTATTCAACCAATCTTCAATTAGCATGTCTTCGGTCGTCGACTGGTTCACGAAGAATGCCGGTGTGAAAGTGAGCGAAGCGTTGAGTGTGGAATACTCATTCTTTCAGGGAATTCCAAGCGGCTACGGTTTGTTCGTCGATCTTTCTTCCCTTGATTATGACGCTAATGACGAGACAGTCGAGCTACTAAGAATACCTAGGCTGGCAACCTTCAATTTAGATACATTATTGGAAATGATCAAGGACGAGACTCAATACAGCTCGAAGGAAAATATGGAAAAGCTCTATGCAAAAGTTCGAGCTGCTTTTTCACAATTCGTAGAGCTGGATGGATTGGAGAACCTGCTAAGTGAAACTACGGTCCTCGTATTCTATTTCACTCTCTTGACATTGATTAAAGAGGAGTATGAACTGCCGAAAACTTTGAGGTTTTACTCGGAGAACGTCCTTTTACAAGTAAAAGTAGACAACGCTCCAATGTTTTGCGAGCAAGCTGTAGAACTCTACGGGCAATATTCGATGTTTATTGCATTGAAAGACGTAATGGATGTGTTGGAGAGTTTTTTCCAGAACAACGTCAGCGAGAATCGATCTGTTGCCCCGGTGTTGAGACAAGTGTATGCCGCCATTTCTTCACGAAGTCTGGAGATTCCTCATGAAGTCGCAGAATGCTCTGAAGATTTCGTGGTGAACACGACGTTGGTTCCTCTATTGGATTTCGCAAATCACAGCAATGACTTAAAGAACGCCCATTTTGACATTGACCGTCAGACCCAGGACATCTTGCTCGTATTGGAGGTAGATTGTATCCCATCTAATGCGACGAAATCTGAGGTTTTTATTAGCTATTCGCCGGTCGAAGACTTGATGTCTTTCATCTATTATTATGGATTTGTCCCCTCAAGTGTTGATAAATGTCAATTCCTGAGTCTGTCTTTGGACAGAGAATATCTACGAGAGCAAGAACCTATGCCCGCTGTCAATCTTAGATTATTTTACAAATGGATGAAGATAAACCCTGTCGTTCAGCTGATCAAGTTCCAAAACCGCTGGTACGTTTACGATTCCACTGAACAATTCGCTTACTTCCTTCTGCCTTTCATGCATGAACCTTATAACGAATCTTCAAGCTGTTGGACCTACGATCCTAACTGTTATCGCACCTTCTGGTATTTCCAGCAGCACAGCGGTAAGAGAATACAAGATTACACGTCAGCCAGCGACTACAGGAACATGATCGCCTCACTGGAAAATGACGGTAGCGATTTTATTGACCTGCCGCAGTTAGCGTGGTCCATGAGTTTCCAAAGCGACGATTCAAGCACCCATCACGGTAGGTTCCCAAAGGAAGAAGCATTGGCATTGGCGCCATTCAGTAACGAAAACACCTTCAATAATGCTATAAAACTGTTTGCAAAGTTCTTTCTCGGTTATATTGAATGGCGATTAGACAAGCTCAAAGACTCGGAACCACACCTGACGTCTCTTCCTTTGAATCAGCTCGTTCAATTAGAAAAATCCGTCCTACTTCAAGTGCTGCATGAGCCGCATTTGTACTACTGGAGTGATCAGCAAGTGGATTGTGAGAACTACGACTGTACTTTACGCCCGCTGCAGGACAGAGGCCACAGAGGTGCTGATCGCAAGAGCGACATGTCCCTGGAGAATTTATCGTTGAAGGACTACGATCCAGAGGATTTTACTGACTTCCTTCAGGACGAATTGAAGCTCTACGCCAGCTTAGTCTAATATTCTGCATTTTAACGTATGTATACACTCAATGAAGATCTCGCGAGATGATCTACAGGATCTTACTGCACTTTGCACAGAAACAAAAGGAACCTCGACGATGTTTGGCAGCCTGTTGCACTTTCTCACTTGGCAACTATTGTTCACAACAACAGCAGTAAGAGGTCTGCACCTGTATCTGAAATCTGGGGAAACCAAATGCTTCTATGAGAACCTGGCAAAACGACACCTATTGATCGGCGATATAGACGGGTACATCGAGAAAGATGGCATTTACGTGGACGATCCTGACTTAAAGATTGGAATCTCATTATATGAAACGTTTGATGACGACCATAGAGTGCTAAATCAACAAAACTCCCATAGCGGAGACTTCATATTCACTGCTCTGGAGACGGGAGAGCACAAGATTTGCATCCAACCGATGTATCCGGTAAGGAATGCTAAAATACGAATCTTCATAGAGCTCGATATCGGCTCTGTTCAGGCATTGGACAGCGGAATGAAGGATGACACAAGAAGTTTACAAAGTAGAGTGTCCCAACTGATTCAGAGACTAGAAAGTATCCGTACGGAACAGAAAGTAGTGAGACTGGAGGAAGCAAAGTTCAGAGATGAAAGTGAAGCGGTTAACAGCAAGATTTTGTTCTGGTCGGTTTTGCAGATAGCTGGGTTGATCCTCGTGTGTTTCTTCCAGCTGCGATATCTGAAGAATTTCTTTGTAAAGCAGAAGGTGGTTTGAGGAATCGATCTACGAGGGAGAAGGCATAGTGAGAACCCGTTAGAGGCCTTGGAGGGTAGCAGCTTGGCCAGTAAGCTGATCTACTAGCATGTCGTCTTGTATGACGACGGTTGAAAAGTTTTAGCTCATCTCATCGCATGGGCTATAAGCGTTGAATTATGCCATAGAGGCTGCGTCTGGCACGTCTTTGTTCGATATGGAGGCTTCTGAAGAGCTTAGAAAGGAGCTAATAGCTTTAAAGCTGGAAAATGCAAGGTTGCATCGAGAATTGGAAAGTAGAGAAAGAGAGCAGGAGAGAAGGTACCCACTTTCTCTTGAAGAGTTCAAGCGATATGGGAGGCAGATGATCGTTGAGGATACGGGAGGTGTAAGCGGACAGATTAAATTGCGTAATGCCAAAGTTTTGGTTATTGGAGCCGGAGGTTTGGGTTGTCCTGTTCTGCCTTACCTTGCCGGCGCTGGTGTGGGAGTGATCGGAATAGTTGACAACGATGTAGTCGATACGTCTAATCTCCACAGGCAGGTTCTTCACAACTCGACGACGGTTGGAATGCTCAAGTGCGAATCCGCACGCCAGGTTCTCAATAAGCTGAACCCGTTTGTTGAGGTCAAAACGTACCCTGTAAGGCTGAATAATGCGAATGCCTTTGAAATTTTCGAATTTTATGACATTATTCTTGACGCTACCGATACACCTTTGACAAGATATTTGATATCAGATGTTGCTGTTAATCTTGGGAAGACAGTGGTATCTGCGTCTGGTCTGGGCACAGAAGGGCAGCTTTGTATTCTAAATTACAATAACGAGGGACCCTGTTATAGGTGCTTCTATCCAAAGCCTCCAACGCCAACAGCCGTTACGTCCTGCCAGGAAGGTGGTGTTATTGGGCCTTGCATCGGCTTAGTCGGCACGATGATGGCTGTAGAGACATTGAAACTAATTCTGGGGGAATATGAAAAGCACGGCTTCCAGCCTTTCTTGAAGACGTACTCTGGCTTCCCCGAGCAGGTCTTACGCACGTTCAGGATGAGAGGTAAGCAAACCAATTGTGCCTGCTGCGGCGAAAGGCCGACAGTAACGAGAGAATCGATTGAATCGGGTCTCATAAACTATGATGCCTTTTGTGGTTCAAGAAATTACGATGTCTGTACGTCTGACGAAAGAATCACTGTGGAGAAGTTTGAGAAAGAATACAGGACTCGTGAGAACTCAAACTTCATACTGTTAGATGTGAGACCTCGCCATCATTATAATATTTCTCACTTGCCAGACTCACATAATGTGACTGTAAAGGAATTGAGGGATATGGACGGTGAACTGGAAAAGCTACGAACTCATATACCGAACATCAGCAAAGATAGTGAGGTTGTGGTGATGTGTCGGTATGGAAACGATTCGCGGCTCGCAACGAGGCTTCTCATTGATCGCTTCGGCATTCCTAGCGTCAAGGATGTCAGCGGAGGACTTTTCAAGTACATTGATAAGGTTGATCCATCAATTCCTAAGTACTAAGCCGATTGCTGGCTTTACTGCGCATCTATTACTCCAATGTTTCTTGTGATGCTATATGAAGTTACGTTCCTAGTTTTTCTACCGTTAAAATGCCCGCATTATTAGCGAACGCATAAAATTGACCGCTCGACGTGCTCTCACACCATTTAATGCAGGATATGTTGACCCCATGGGGGTCTATTCGCAGTGCAATGACCTCGTTCACGCTCAACTTATATGTTTCGTATGCATGATTCAACCTATACTTTTCTTCGGACTCACTGTACTCCCATTTCCATAGTCTCAACGACGTATGAGTGTGGGCGCTGTTCTTGATACCTGTCAAAAGCCTCCTCGCAATATTATCAATGACGACGCTACCATCGGAGCTTCCAGACAGAGATAACGGGTGAAGTCTAGAGGTACCTATTGATACGATGGAGTTTTCTAGCGAACAGACTGAGTGAATCGCAAAGGCGGCACGCGGTACCACTGTCTTTAAGGAATTGGCGCCATCGCTGTTTACAATTGCGTATAGTTGTGGAATATAAGCCATCGGTATGATGTTCGTGCCTCGGAAACGTGCTATGGTAGTTTTACTCGTAAAGATGTCTTTTGGATCAAACACATAGAAATAGCCATCAACCGCCACGGTGGAAACTAAAAGGTTCTCAAACTCAGAATATGCAACTATAATTGAGATAACGTAGGAATCGTGTAATTTCCGATAGTATGATGGAGTACTTGGATCTGAAAGATCAAACTCGGCCACATATCCGTTCTTGAAGCCGCATATTATTGTCGTGGGAGAAAGAAAGTCGAAGCAAGTTATAGCGACTCTCGGTAGCTCAACGCATAATAATGGTTGATCAATTAATTTGATAGTAAATTCTTGGGTGTGTTCAATTTCAAGCATTTTCACTGAACCGTCGTGACAGACAAATACTAAAGAGCCGATTGAGGACTCACTTTGGCATCCTTCATGCCATTTCAAGTTCCAGGTTTCACCAAATGTGTGTATTATCGTCTGCAGTTTAGTGAAAGCCAGTGTATCGGGATGCAGCTTGTAAATTTCGATGCATGAAACGTTCCCTTCAGCTTCGAACATTTTCAAGTGTTCGTCTGACGGCCTGTCCACATACTGAGACAGGGATACTGCGAGATATTGCGATTCTTCATGTTCCTGCTTAAGCCAGGCAATATCGGTGATAAGGGCCCCAGTATTATACATAAAGCCTGTTCTTTGATCGTTTTGAAAAACCGGAAAGTCAGCCTTGTCATCTACGCCAAGCGACACCTCAGCTTCCCCAATGACAACCTGCAGCCGCTTGGAACGCTTCTGGAACATCTGGCCCATTTCCAACTCGCTCATAGCGTGGCATTTCGTTCTATTGGCGCCGACAAGTGTCCCGTACACGTTTTCCGAAGCACACGGCGGTACCAGATCAACGAAGTAGGGTGAATCTTTTCGAAGCCTTTCAGGAGGGAAGCAAAAGACGCAGGTCTCGAATCCCTCCTTCACCTTGGCCAAGTTCAGAAGTTTTTCCTTATTCAGTCCATAAATTCTTTCGATTTTATCTCTCGCCGAAGACAGATCCTTCAAAGCTCGAACAACACGTCCTTTTTCTCCTAGAGTCGAAGTCGGAGTATTCGATCGTGAACCATTCGTCTTCGTGCGCTTGTATCCCTGGGTTTTCCTCGCTTTGTTGGCAATTTCGGGCTCTTCTAACTCGACCACTAGATCTTCCAACGCAGGTATATAATCTTCGTCCTCCTCTCCATTTCCTTCCACATAAACATCGCCACTCTCCAGCTTTTTGGACGCTCTTGCCGGTCTGCCCTTCGAAGCTGTTGAATCAACGGCAGAAGCGATTGCAGCAATGCTGGGATCCACCTTGGTTATCTCATTCTTTCTTGGACGGCCTCTGCGCCTCTTAACGGGAATCATAGATGCAATGCAAGGCCTACACTCGATACTTCTGGGCATTAAAGGCTACCTGATGAACTGATGGTCCATTTAAGCCTTATAGACAAGCGAATCACGTGGTTACAGCTTCAAGACTACTAGTCGACTATTTAATCTAGGCCTGGCTAGCTCTCAAGCTCTCTGCAGGGTTCTGCATCTGTCGGGCGAGCACCACTGGGACATCGCGCTGCTCTTGGGAGTTTTTCTGTAAAATCTTATGTTGTTGCGTCCCGCACTTCATTTAAAGCATTCACGAGATCTTGGATGAGGTCTTGCGGCGATTCGCAACCGACGGAGATTCTGATCAAGGTCTGCTCGATGTCGGGATCGGTCATGGCTCTCCACTCGACAAGCGACTCGACACCGCCCAGAGATGTGGCATGGTGGAAGAATTTGAGCTTTTTGGTGAAAGACTTGCACTGTTCTTTGGTCTTGAGAGTGATCGATAGGACGGGAGTGTAGCCACCTTCCAGCTGCGTCTTGACGTATGGCTCTGTCTGTAGGGATGAGTGGTGCACAGCGGTAAGGACACCGTTGAAGTCCTTCTGATGTTCGTGCAGGTATTTTGCGATCTGTGTAGCGTTCTGCGACTGTTTGTTGATTCTGAGCTCGTAGGTGCGGAGAGATCTTAACAGCAGATAGCTTTCTAGATTGGAAATGTTTGTGCCCAGGTAAATTCTATCGTTCCTGAGCTGTGTGGCCACTTCACGATCTTTAACCACCAGAACGCCGCTCAACAAGTCCGAATGGCCGCCAAAATACTTGGTTGCGGAGTGTAATATGATATCAGCGTCGAATTTCCAAGGGTACTGGAGAGGTGGAGGAGCAAACGTAGAGTCGACAAGGAGCAGCGCGCCCTTGGCGTGAGCCCTCTTAGCAAAGGACGCAAGATCCATCGAGGTGCCGTACGGATTCACAGGTGTCTCTACATGCACAATGTCGCCCTTGCAGGCGTGCTCCTCGATATCCTCCAACATATATCTCTTGACCCCATAGTTTCTGTTCAGTATCTTGACAATAGACTGACAACCGTGGTAGCTATTGCCCATAAAGACTCTCTTCGGATTGTAATGAACCATAGCAGCAAAGAACGCAGCCACTCCCGAGCTGTATACGACAGCATTTCCCTCCAGAATCTCTGAGAATATTGACTCCAACCGTGTGCTGTTGGGATGCGAGAGTCTCGAATAAAACGGAGTCTCCTCCAGAAACTCAAAACTCTCACGTTCACTCCATGGAATCAATTGGTCTTTATCGAAACGAAACGTAGTGCTAACATTGATAGGAGGTGCAACGTCCGTCACCCTATTATCCTTGTCGTCGGCATGAATCAACACAGTAGACAAGTCCACCATTGCTTAAACGAGTCGTTGGCCTTCTGCCGCTTCTGCCACCTTTCAAACAGTCAATTGGGAGCCTGAAGTGCTGTCTTTATACTGCCTGTCATCAGCACCAGTGATAAGACATGTTGCGAAAAGATGAGTCACCGGATTTGCCAAAAGGCTTTCAAGCCAGGATCACGACAAGATCCAGAATCTGATCACCGCTTGATTGGAGTGCATAAAGCCCTTACGCCTTGCTTACTGCTCTTTACGACGCTCAATTGCCAGTAGAATGCCAGTTCTTGGCTGTAGGGACGACCGAAACGGTTCTATCCTCGTTGCAGTACTGTCAACTGGGATTCCTAGCTTCAGCAGTCCACAATCCTCGTATCATCGATACTTGAAGACTTGTCTTGTGATCGCTTGATCTATAAGAGCTTGTAGCGAACGGTCAGGAGAGCTTTGTACTTATAAGAGAAGGTCTTCAGTTCGAAGAGGCCTGCGGTTCGGAGAGGCTTGCAGTTCGAAGTGAAACCCAGTTGAATCCTCCCATTTGAGCAGCAACTTGGTCTAGCTCTTTTATGCTAAGAATACATCTTCGCAGACTGTCGACTATGCAATCTGTACCAAAGAATACGACAACCAACTATCCTCAGGAGTTTGTAAAGTTCCTCAATGGGTCCCATTCACCTTACCATGCGGTCGAAAGCATGAAATCGGTGCTGTTGAAGCACGGATTCAAGGAGTTGAATGAGCGTGAGAGTTGGAACGGTAAAGTTGAACGTAAGGGCAAGTACTTTGTCACTAGAAACAGCTCATCGATCATTGCGTTCTCTGTGGGCGGGAAATGGAAGCCTGGGAACCCAATTGCGATCACTGGTGCTCATACAGACTCGCCTACGTTGAGGATTAAACCGATCTCTAAGAAGACAAGTGAGAAGTATGCACAAATTGGCGTCGAATGCTACGGTGGTGGGATCTGGCATAGCTGGTTTGACTCAGATTTAGCTGTTGCCGGAAGGGTCTTTGTGAAGGACAATTCAACCGGTGAGATTGTGTCGAAACTGGTCGATTTAAACAAGCCGTTGCTTAAGATCCCAACTCTGGCTATCCACTTGGATAGAGACGTGAACCAGAAGTTTGAATTTAACAGGGAGACGCAACTATTGCCAATTGCTGGTCTCGCTAACTCAGAACAAGTGTCTAGCGAGTCCAAAGCCGATGAGACCTTTTCATCTTTGCAATCTATCGTTGAGAGACACAACGAGGATCTGATCAAGCTAGTCGCCAAGGAGCTGAACCTTCCATCCGAGTCAGATATCGAGGATTTCGAATTGATCCTCTATGACTATGCAGCCGCGACCCTGGGCGGTCTGAAAGACGAATTTATCTTCTCTGGAAGGTTAGATAACCTGACATCCTGTTTCACCTCGTTGCATGCCCTGGTATTGGCAGCTGATACTAACCTAGAGGAGGAGCATGGTATAAGATTAATGGCTAGTTTCGATCATGAGGAGATTGGCTCGTCGTCAGCCCAAGGAGCAGACTCCAACTTCTTGCCCAACATTTTAGAAAGATTGGCCTGTTTAAAAGCTGACGGAACCGACGAATCTGATCCTTTACGGCGGTCCTTGCTACTAGAGACCTCCGCCAAGTCATTCTTCCTATCGTCAGATGTTGCGCACGCAGTGCATCCAAACTACGCCAGCAAGCATGAATCTCAGCACAAGCCACTCATCGGTGCTGGACCCGTCATCAAGATCAACGCCAATCAGCGCTACATGACTAACTCTCCAGGACTAGTTCTCGTGAAAAAGCTCGCCGATCGAGCAAAGGTCCCGCTGCAGCTCTTCGTGGTCGCCAACAACTCACCATGCGGCTCTACTATCGGTCCAATCCTAGCTTCCAAGACAGGAATCAGGGCCCTAGACCTGGGCAATCCAATCCTGAGTATGCACTCCATAAGAGAAACCGGAGGTTCCGCCGATTTAGAGCTGCAAATCAAGCTTTTTAAAGCGTTTTTCGAGGACTACAGTTCCTTGGAGTCTACGATCATCGTTTAAGAGCTCTCTAAGTGGGTATCATACATATTGTTTACTAGCTGAATGTCTCTTTAGTTGTTGATCTTCAGTGTAGATCACATAAGGCTAAGAAGTTCTCTAACATAAACTAATCATAAAATAATCGTAGTCGGTCAAGATAGTCAGTTAGCAGGGCCAATAACGCTGGTATAAGCTGGATATATATGACAAGTCCCAGTCCTAATGATTTTGACTACGATGATGGGTTCTTTATGAACGAAGTGACCGATGATGAGCGAGATAGATCAGACAGCATGGTCTTTATTGAAGCCGATTCGATTGACAAGGAGAATTTGACCAGTAAAAAGGATGTGGGATCCGTTCCAGCCTTGGACCAGCGATCAGAGAAAGAATCAGATACGGAGGACTCTACTTCAGAAAGTGATGAGGATATTATGATTATAAGCGAATCAACGACCATCACAGGACCTGCAGATGGCGAGCCTTCGGTCTCAAGACGGCTTAGAAGCGGAACTACTAAATTGGCTAGCGATAAGCGATTGCCTCCACTACTGCCAGCCACCAGAAGGAAGCGTGCAAAATTGACAAGCAGTGTAAGAGAACCACCACTTGATTCGAGAACTCCATCAAAAGGGAAGAAATCTGCGGGAAAATCTAAAGCTGACGAAGAACCACAAAGGCTTTACAATGTCAAATTTTTATCACGGCTTGATGGCTCAATTGGGAGGGTTATTGAATTGACAGTTTTAGGCGACCGTGAATTCAGTAGTATACTGGAATCCGTGCTTGATGGAATTAACAAAGAATTTGAAGGTTGCAAGGATCAAGAAAGGCGCTACAGTGCTGAAAATGTAACGCTGTACTGGAATAATGCAAAACTATTGAAATTCATGACTTGTAACTCATTGCTGATCAACAGAGTATCTGAACGAGAGGAAGCTCACATTGAGATCACCATGGTACACCGGGAGCAGGAGCAAGAGTACGAGGAGCGATTGAAATCAAACCTCGTGGGATTGGGAAATGGCGCCAAAAGCGTCTTGTATAACGAAACTGATCTGATAGCCAAGGGCTTTAAAGACCAAGCAATGGATAAATTGACGGAGAGTAGCAATGTCTCATCGATTAACGAACCTGTATCAGTGGATCCTGAAAAAGAGTCCAGTCCGGTTGCAATAAAGCTTGCTCTAGTGGGACAGGATAATAAGAAGCTTTATGTGCAGGTAAGGCCGTCGACGACATTCGCAAAGGTGGCGGACTACTACATATTACAAAAATCGCTTTCCCCTACGAAGCAGATTAAGCTTATGTTCGACCATGAAGAGCTTGATCTGAATGGAACAGTCGCCGAACAAGACATGGAGGATGGTGACATGCTCGAAGTTCACTTATGAGGGCGGTAGCGCCGGGCGCTTAAATTTCGATCACTATAAATGCTCCCGTTCAGCATATCTATTGCATACGCAAAGCGGACTACGTTTCTGAGGAATAGCAAGCAACGTTCGCGCGTATCCAATTCAGCCAGTCGGTTTAGACAGATGCTGCATATGCATTGTAATAATAAAATCTATGTATTATAATAACTTATAACTCATATAATGCCGTCGTTAGCAATTGTCTAGATACTGCAAGTACGTTGGATCTGGAGCTTTCGCAATTCCATATAGTTTGGCGTCTTGATCAACTATGCTTTTCGATGACAGATGTTCTCGACAAGGCATTGTAGTACATCGGTAAAAGAATATTCACTTACAAAGGCAAAAGATAGCGTAGAAAGAAATCATCTATCAGTAGGAATCATCAACTCTTGTGACGCTTGACCTAGAACCAGTATTTTTGAGAGACTGCAGCAGTTATTAATCAGTTAATAACTCAGTTAACATTTTAGTCACATTGCATCTGCACAGCAGCAAGATGCTATTTCAAGCCAAACCAACCTTTAAGAGGTTTCAACTGCGTTATTCAGTTGCACTTGGTGCCTCGTTAAATTTTTCCTTCAACAACAAAATAGGCCTTGTTGGCGCAATCGGTAGCGCGTGTGACTCTTAATCACAAGGTTAGGGGTTCGAGCCCCCTACAGGGCTTAATTTTTTTACTCGCTTAACAGACTTTGTATTTCAGTAAACTGGCTCGGTTCCAATATCAACAACTATCAATCTCTCTAATGCAGAACATCTATCTTATCGTTATTAATGTAAATCTTGTATATGTTTTCTTGTCTCCTTTTTACATGAAGTAATCAATTAGCCTTAACGCTCACTGCTTGCACCAAATTTTCGAATAGCGTTGGTTTTGGTTTCAAGTCATTGTCATGTATCTCAGTGGCTTTTATAACCTTGAATGCGCCAGTACCAATCGACATTGTTTGACCAAGAATGATACACTCCGAGACTCCCTCCACAGCGTCTTTTTTCATGTAGAAAGCTGCGTCGAATAAGTGGTCCGTTGTCTTTTCGAAAGATGCCAGCTGAAGAACGGAGTCACGCATCTTGCTTAAACCGAATCTAGTAATACCCAAAACTTCACCCTTATAAGTCATCACATCTCCCAAAAGTTGAATATGACGAGGATCGACACTCATACCGTGATTACTCATTGTATAATCAATTTCTCCAATGATACTTGCTCTGGCGGCTTCAATACCTAGAACGCTCATAACTTCCAAAACGTGGTTTGTAACTGTTTTATGTCCTACAACACCATCTGTAGCCATGACTTCTCTCAAACCGTAACCTTCAACCAACAACTCACGCTTTGAGTCATCCCGTACATTAATGACGGCTCTTGCAATGTCTGGTAAGCCTTTCACTACAATATCGGGAAGGGCACGACGCAAATGTTGCATTCTGAAGAAGACGTCATTTTCGCTAGGTTCTTTTGTCGAGGTCGAAATTGATTTCGCCTTATAACCCTCAGGAAATACGTTGATTGCTATTTTGTCCTTCCCTAGAATACTCACATCCGAGGCCTGAATTTTTAGCTTTGGAGCTCGTGTGATTGCGACGGCAATATCTTCGATCGTCAACTCAAGTTGAAGCTTGTCAATTGTGCTCAAGTCAACTCTGACCTGTATGAAGGAAAGGTTATCATGGTAAACATCCTGGATGTAAAATGCGACATCGGAAAGTAAGGTTTTTTCAATCCTACCTTTGACCACTCTCGCAGCTCTCTCGTCATTGTCATTCACAAGAACAGCATTGATAATCGGAGTGGAAATGACTTTAGATGCATTGATAATCTCCTTAATACGTGGAACACCCAGCGTGACGTTCATGGAAGCGACACCAGCAAAGTGGAAAGTCTTTAAAGTCATTTGAGTACCAGGTTCACCGATTGATTGTGCGCCAATGGCACCCACTGCAGTGCCAGGTTCGACCTTAGCTCTACGGTACTTGAGAATGGCAATTTTCAAAAATTCATTGACGGCTTTACGGGTGATACGGCACAACTGATCGACAGAGTGTCTGGTAGATTCAGGAATGTGCTCGTCCAAATCCATGCTCTTGAATTCTTCACCAGGTTCATCCAGTAGTTCTTTCATCCCTCTTTGTTTTCTTACTGAAGCCAGCAGCTCTGCTTTACTGAGCATGAATTTCCTTAAAGACTGATAGAAGTTCCTTTCGGCATCATTCTGGTCAATGTACTCAACCAATGTATCTTCTTCTTTCGGAACAAGTTTACCGATATTATCATACCGAATTAGCCTTTTTTGCAAGGGACCTAATATTTTATCTGTTTCCAACATGATCTCATAAGGAAGCAAACCTTTGTCTGTGTTGTTGAAGGTCACATTAAAAGCGTGATTCCATGATCTGACAAAATTGACAGGTTGTGCATTACCTTCCATCTCCATCGGGTCCAGACCGTCGCCACCATACGTGAACTGAACAATACCGTTGGAGGACGTTCTGACCGTGTTATCATATTGACAAGACAGATCCTCCAGAGATTTCATCAATCTACGAGACATATAACCAGTTTCTGCTGTTTTCACGGCAGTATCAACCAAACCTTCACGACCAGAAATAGCGTGGAAAAGAAACTCCGGCGGTGTTAATCCAGAGAAGAAGGAATTTCTAACAAAACCCTTCGATTGAGGCGTCTTGGAGTTCTTTGGAAAGTGAGGTAAAGAACGATCTTGGAAACCATCAGGAACACGATTACCAGATATAATTTGTTGACCAACGACCGCCACCATTTGAGAAACATTCAAAGTGGAACCCTTGGAACCACATGTTGCCATAATCAAGGGAGCGTTCAAATTATCAAGCTCTCTAATACACACATCACCAACTTCTTCTCTGACCTTCGAAAGCAGACCACCGATTTTTGCTTCTAACGTTTGTTCCTCGTTGCAACCTGGTTGTGTTTCTAGCTTACCCTTGTTGTAAGAATCAATCAATTCATCACATTTTGCGTATGCGTATTCAACCATATCTTCCTTTTTCCTTTTCAAATCATCTGCCGGCGTCACATCGCTAATACCAATCGAAAAGCCTCTATTACCAAGGTACCTGGCACAGAGTTTAGCCATTCTATTCATCGCATGGGCTGCTTCTTGAGGTCCGTAATCTCTTAAAATAGTATAAAATACCGAATGCTTTTTACCATCACCAAGAACAGATTTATCCATGACTCCACTGAGAATTTCTGACCCTCTGATGATTACATAACCATCATTTTGAGACATTTCACTTGGATAGGATTTGTTTTTTGGCGGAATGAAAACTTTATTCTTTGCATCCAAATTGATAACTACCGATGACAATTTATTTGGTCTGATTAGCAAAGAGAAAACTTGTTTACCAGTCCACAGGTAATATGGCTTCATGATCGCAGGAGGCGGAATATCAAATTGAGTATTAGCGTCCGACATCATGGAGAGCAATTGTGTCAAGGTCGCCCTATCAAAGAACGAATCCTTATGCGAGATTAGATATGAGCCAGTTATGAAATCCTGTGTCGCAGCGATGATAGGTTCACCAGATTTTGGAGTCAGCAAGTTGTTTTTGACTCCCATAAGATTTATTGCCTCAGCTCTTGCCTCTTCAGTCTGAGGTACATGCAAATTCATTTCATCACCATCAAAATCGGCGTTGTACGGTGTGCAGACACATTCATTTAATCTGAAAGTTCTCCAAGGACGGATCTTCGCATAATGGGATAAAATAGATAATCTGTGTAATGACGGTTGACGATTGAACAGAACGACGTCGCCATCTTCGAGATGCCTTTCTACCACATCACCAACTCTCAAATTCTTAGCCAACTTCACACGATCTCCGTAACGCAAGTTTCTTCTGGCGTCTTCATCGCTCTTGAGAAGATAATTAGCACCTGGGTGGACGTTTGGTCCATTAATGACCAATTGTCGCAGTTTTTGCCTATTGTATCGTGTCACCTTCTCAGGATACGTCAAGACTTTCGCCACACGATCAGGGACAGCGACTTCATCAATTGACAAGTTAGGGTCCGGTGAAATGACAGTTCTTCCTGAGAAATCCACACGCTTACCAGATAAATTACCTCTAAATCTACCCTGTTTACCTTTTAAACGCTGACAGAAACCTCTTATAGGTTTTACTTTACCACCACTAGAAGCTCCAGGCATCATAGCCGGATTGACAGAATCGGAATTAATGTACATGGCCACCGAAAGTTGAAGATAATCCCAATGCTCCATCATATTATTGATAGAGATACCTTTCTCCAGTCCGCTTTTGATAAGTGAAGAAGTCCAAACAATTTCTGTAAGTTTTACAGTTAAATCGTCCTCATTGGACGCAGGAGAATCTTGCATCATAACAGATGGTCTGATACAAACAGGTGGCGCGGGCAAGTACCGCCAGATGTATGTTTCCGGTCTACCCGACTTAACAGATGAGTCAATCCCAAGCAGTTCGCAATCGTCCGGCCTTAACTGTTTGAAAAGATTTAGAGTCTTTAACGGGTTCAAATCATCCATGCAGCGCTTCACATAACGCTCCAATTCTGGATTGTGGGACAAAACTTCATCCCAGTCACCAACCCACTTATCCTTTTCTGGTGCAGATTTCTTACCAGCCCAGCGAAATGTGTCGTGAATAATCTTGAGCGATGCTGAACCGGACCCGGCTGCTGCCTTTTTCACTACACCGTTCAGCGCGCCACACTGCAAACATCTTCTCTGTTTTTTACATTGATCCAACACTTTCTTCAATATGCCCATACGTCTCAGGTTATCAACTCCGGGGCGACGTAGCTCCGAAAGGAAATGCCTTCTATCGCTATCATTCAGCAAGATAGCCGAACAATTCTTACAGATCCCCTGCAAAATCTGTATGGTTGCCTTGAAATACCCCACATGGAAAACCGGCAACGCAAGCTTTATGTGTCCAAAATGACCGTGACAAGACGCCAGATTCCCATGACAGGTGCTACACTCCAAACTTGATGACGACACACCCATCTTAGGGTCCAAGGCGCCTCCAGCCTTGGCAGCACGGCCATTCTCAAGATCGAACAGATCACGCGTCGAGATCTCGACCTCCGATTGAGCCACAATATCGGCCGCGCTAAGTGCGCTAAACTCCAGACCACTGATCTTCTTTGGAGTCGTGCCGGAAACAACTTCTTTCATCCTAGTCTCCAAATTTCAATCTCGTGCTCACTGGAAGTCCCCCACCAACCGGACACAGTAAATCGCTCTATAACTATCACGACAACCTGCTCAATGGCCCTCTTCCAGCTGCTAAATCCCATGGTTTGTCCCATTGATCTGCGATGACTTGCCATACTAAAATTTGAACCACCTCGTCACTAGTGATTCTACTTATCACTTTCCACGTAGACCGCCAGGTGGCGAAAAACCATGGGATTACCGCCAGCTTAAAGGACTATGGAAGACCAGCTATCGAGCTCTCCTGGGGACATTTGTACCGGCTAGCAATATTCGAAGATGAGTGGGAGCGGTAAAGCAGTGCAGAAAAGCGACGGCTCAGACGCGGGTACGGTCGAGGACCTGAAAAATGTGCATAAACAGAGTCTGGAAGAGGACGACGAGTTTGAAGATTTCCCGGTAGACACATGGCCCATTGACGAAACTCTGAGAAGCGCCACAAACGGTCAAACAAACCTATGGCAGGAAGACTGGGACGATGTCGAGGTGGAAGACGATTTCACAAAAGAGCTGAGGGCGGAATTGGAGAGAAACAAGGAGTAACAGCAGCAGCACAACAGCTTAAGCATAACCGGTAGTTCATGTAGCTTATATAACCATCTAAGCGACTAAGAAGTGAAGTTAAAAGGTGAAGAACGGAACCGCCGAGGTCTGTTTTTGTTTATACCCCTAGAAGTGTTACCCGGCAGAGGTTTAGGTATATGGCAGCCTGGGTGGCGAACTGGTGGAAGCAGTTGAATAGACAGGTAGATGAGACTAGGTAGGTTTACACTGTTGTCTAGGCGTTGGGAAGTGGTCGGCTAGGTTTGTCTGATAGGTTTGTTTGACGGGATGGCGACTTTGGAAGAATTGGATGCTCAACAGTTACCGGGCGACGATGAAGTTGATCAGGAAATCTTGAATCTGCCCACTCATGAATTGCAGACGAGAACGAAGCTGCTGGATAATGAGATACGTATCTTTAGGTCTGAGTTACAGAGGTTGTCGCATGAGAACAATGTGATGCTGGAGAAAATAAAGGATAACAAGGAAAAGATCAAGAACAACAGACAGCTGCCTTATTTGGTGGCTAATATCGTGGAAATCATGGATATGGATGCATTGGGGGATAAGGAAAATAGCGAGGCGGTCACTCAGAGCGGGAATTTGAATTTGGATAACACGGCAGAGGGTAAAGCGGCCGTGGTGAAGACTTCGTCCAGACAGACGGTTTTCTTACCTATGGTGGGTCTTGTGGATCCAGATACTTTGAAGCCGAACGATTTGGTCGGGGTTAACAAGGACTCGTATCTGATCTTGGAGACTTTACCTTCGGAGTTTGATTCTCGTGTTAAAGCTATGGAGGTGGACGAGAAACCGACGGAAACTTACTCCGATGTCGGCGGTTTGGATAAACAGATAGAGGAACTGGTAGAAGCGATTGTGCTGCCCATGAAACGTGCTGATAAATTTAAGGATATGGGGATCAAGGCTCCCAAGGGGGCTTTGATGTATGGTCCTCCCGGTACTGGTAAGACTCTGCTGGCTCGTGCTTGTGCAGCACAGACAAATGCTACTTTCTTGAAATTAGCCGCTCCTCAACTTGTTCAAATGTTTATTGGTGAAGGTGCCAAGCTGGTTAGAGATGCATTCGCCTTAGCTAAAGAGAAGGCGCCTGCGATTATCTTCATCGATGAGTTAGATGCTATTGGTACCAAGAGATTCGACTCAGAGAAGTCGGGTGATAGAGAAGTGCAAAGAACGATGTTGGAACTCTTGAATCAACTGGATGGTTTTGGATCTGACGACCGTGTCAAGGTCTTGGCAGCTACCAACAGAGTTGACGTCCTGGACCCGGCTTTGCTGAGATCTGGTAGATTAGACAGAAAGATTGAATTTCCTCTGCCTACCGAAGATGCCAGAGCTCAAATTTTGCAAATTCACTCGAGAAAAATGACAACGGACGATGACATAAATTGGCAGGAGTTAGCTAGATCAACAGATGAGTTCAATGGTGCACAATTAAAAGCAGTATCGGTGGAGGCAGGTATGATTGCCTTGAGAAATGGGCAATCCTCCGTCAAGCATGAAGATTTTGTTGACGCCATAGGTGAAGTACAGGCTAGAAAATCGAAATCTGTATCATTCTACGCATAAATAATTAAATATGTACACTAAAAAAGTATAAACCTCAGTCTAATAAGTAAATTTTGCCTGCACCCCCGGAGCATATTATCTTGCTGGTTTCTTGAGGATTCCAAGCAACCTGCGTAACAGGTTTATCACCATTTATATTGATCGTCTTTAGCAGTCTTGTCGTTGTCCAATCCCATATGAGCACTTTACTTTTTGAGTCACCAGAACAGATGTAGTGTCCGTCAGACGAGAATGTGAATCCTATACCGTAACCTGCGGAATGATGGCCCTTGAACGCCTTTTTGACATTTTTCTTGTATTTGGGTTGCATGCCATAGGTGTATATCGTATTATCCATACTCTGCGTGCAGAAATACTTGTGCTGAGGATGAATATTAATGAATGGCATAGAGTGCTGCGTCGTATCACTTATCTGTTTCACTGGTATGTTAATTTGATTTTCCCAGATTCTCACCGTCTTGTCTTCAGAGGAGGATATGAACTTTGATCCATCGGGAAAGTACTTCAAACTTAAAATACCGCTCAAGTGGTGATCGTATACTTGCACGAGACCTTCCTTGGCTGAGACACGTAAGTCATACTGGTTGATCTTAGAGTTTGACAATCCGACAATAAAGACATCTGACTGCGCTGGATGAAACTGTACATCATTCGGCGTACTCTTAAGTTGAATTTTAGTCGTTATCTTTCCTGTTTCTGTGTTCCAGATCTTAACATTCTGATCAAAAGCAGCACTCAGAAATGAAGTCCCATCATGAGCGAAATCGATTGCTTTGATGGGTTTAGAATGACCTCGATAATCGCGTAGACACCGACGGTCGTGATAGGAATCCCAAATTCTTAGCATGTTGTCATTTCCTCCGGACAGAAACAGATGTCCAGTTTTGGGCAGGTACTTCAAAGCCCCCGTCCCATTTAGATGACCTTTGTAAACGTGAATTGTTCTTTTCGGCAGATAACATTTAAAAGATAGCGGCTCTTTCCGCAGATCTACATCCACGTCCACAGGTGGATGGAGAAATCCACGATTTTGATAGTCCCTTTCGGACTCACCATAAAATGTGGATGATTCAATTAGACTCGTGTTGATTTCATTGCTTTCAGTTGTTTCTTGGAATTCATCTAGCTGTTCCCGTTCTTCGTGAAGCTTTTCATCAGAGTCATCGGACTCAGAATCAGACCAACGAGCCCAGGGACCCTTGCCTTGTCGTACTAATCTCCTCCTTTTGACAGCCTCCATCGTGAAACTAGAACCTCTCTTAATGTCACTGTTAGCCTCCAATTCGGCATCACCGGTTTCGCCAGGGAGAGCATCTCCACTCACTTTCACCTCTTCAGTCTCTGATTCCGAGCTTGAACTATAACCTGTGACTAATATCATTATGTTATAAGGCTTCTTCACCAGTCATTTTGTCATAAAGAACAGTATCGTTATCGCACAAGTACTAAAGAAGTTGCAATAGATGCGATGAGCACTTTCATGAACTCACTATGAAAAAAAAAAATCTGTTTAGCATCTGCTAAGCTCATCAAGATGGCGGCGAATTATGAATATTCTATTTACTCTTTATCTTCTTGTTTCCAGTCTTTTTCAATTTGGCAACGATGCCAGCAATGTCGCTCTTGTCATCGGCATCACCAGCCTGCACCGAGGGTCTCCTCTTCTTGGACTTGTTCTGACGGGACCGCTTACTACGTTCAGCTAAAATCTCCTTCATGGCTTGTGTGTCTCTGTATTCGGGCTGAGATGGATCGATTGCGAAATCATGGCCTTCAAAAACTTCTTCAAACCTTGAATCCTGAAGATCAGGCTTGAAATTGTCTTCCACAATTTTCTTTCTATCCTGGTACTTGTTCTTCTTCTTCTTTTCCTTCTCACTTTTTAGAATCTCATTCATATTGAAATGGGCCTTCTTGTTTAGAGAGCTGTTGTTACCTTCTTCGTCTTCCATCATGAGTAGTTCAAGCTCCGCCTTAGATTTTGAGTCTTGCTTCTCATCTTGATCCTTCTTCTGCTTTAGGGACTTTAACTTAGCTTTCTTTTCGTTTTCAGCTTTTTGTTTCAGTTCTTTCACCTTGGCCTTTCTTGCCTTACGACGCTCCTTCTCCTTACGACGTATCTTGTCTATGGTCGACTCTTCTTGATCTTCCTTTGGAGTAGCATCGCTCTTTTCATCAAGACCAGGAGTAAACGTTATCTCCATATCCACTTCGCTATCGTCGTCACCCCCATTCTCTGCGTCCTGCTTGGAGAAGTTAAAGGCAGAAGCCCCGTTGACCAGCGACCTCAGTTTATCCTTCGACTCGGCACCAAGATCGTCCTCGGACCCGTCCGAATCCGAAGCTAAATAAGCTTTGAAATCCATGTCTTCAATTTCCTTTTGGGTGAACGCACGTTTAGCAACATCAAGTCTATCAGCGGGCGTCTCATCCCAAGTGAGTTTAACGTTGGAGTGTTGCAAAGCGTCTGTACTAAATTGAAGTGGCTTATAATTTTTGGGTAGTTCGGTACAAACGTCCCTGGGGTTTTCATCAAATTCCATACCATCGGGCACATACCTTAAATCGAAAATATTGGCTGTTGATTCGTACTCGGTACCATCACAATTTTTGTATATACTTTCTGCCGCCTTCACGTTGTTGCAACTTACTATCGCGTAGTAGTATCTCAACCTATCGAGCTGATATTGACGCAATGCCCTGTTATCCACATTTTTGTCCGCGTCGCCTTCTTCATAAAGATCTTTGATGTCGATATCGGAATCGCTGTCATCCTCTTGCCTCCTCTTGGACTTCTTTTTGCTCTTTTTGAATAGTTCCTTTGGTGGACCCTCCACCTCTTCCCTCTGCATCCTTTCTTTCCCAAACTCACTTGGATATATCGCTATCTGCGTGATCTTACCATCAGGAGGCAAAAAACTCGAAAATGTAATCATCAAATCTGCAGCTCTCACATTATCCCAATCCAAGTTGACTACAGCCAACGTCTTGGATGGGTCTCCGGACGACGGTTCAGCCTTCTCCAGCTCCACTTCCGATTCTTCTTCGCTCTCCACCTCCTCCTCACTGGAAGCTTCAGACTCTGACGAAGTAAAATCATCAGATGAACTCACATAATCGCTAGGTACCTCGCCACGCGCCCGATCAATGCTAATAACCTTTTCCTTGACCTTTTCCTCGCCCTTTTCCGCTTCCTCATCGCTTTTCTCAAAATATTTATCAAAATCCTTCAATTCCTTATCGTCCTCCTGGTCTCTCATCTTTCTCCCATATCTGTCAACCTTGGCTTTCCGTTTCACCTCCAGGTCCTTCTTGCTAAAACGGTCATCAAGCTTCACTTTAAACCCTTTCTTCCTGACATTTTTGAACTTTGGATCATTGTAGATCTTTGCAAATCTGGGATCAGTGCTCTCCTTCCCCGACATGGCAACCTTCAGTACCTTACTAACAACACTTGGACGGATAAAACGATCCCAATCGACAGAATAACCATCTATTCATCATAATCCATCCTGATAGAGAGAAGCGATGAGATGCGATGAGCACCTGAAAAATTTAGGTCATTCCATACGTCAGCCAAACAACACCATATTAACCAGCCAAGGCATCAAATCTCAGTTAAACCTTCAATTGCGGATGAAGAGAAGCTCTAGATCGGTCGCTGGTCGTGTTAGAACCTTTTGGCAGCTAGGTGGGAGTCATGCCCGATTTTTCCGGTTGATTTTGGCTAACTTGAGCGTCTTAAAGGCGTTGCAAAACTCAGCACTGGGCAAAACTCGCGACATGCGATTGAGCGGACGTTGTGGCTTCTCCTGGTTTCATTGCAACCCTCATTGAAATCTCTTGGCTTCTCGTCTTCGAGCTTTTTGGCTGCTCAGTTGCGGATGTGTAACGCACGAGAAAGGGACAGCAACACAGCCGGGCTGTTGAATCGAGAAGGTGCAAGTTATAAAAGCGACCGTGATTCGACTGGTAAAGGGTTAGTTGAAACTGACAGATCAAGGGTTGGGTTTCCTGCTAGTTCTGATCTAGAGATTTTGACATTGGCTTTAAGATGGGACAGCACACCTCTGTGCAACAAGGTGACCAAAATGAGACAAATCATAAGGGACAATTTGCATCCAATGCCGATCTTTTGCAGTATTTCAACAAGAGGGCCGTCAGTTTTTTCAGCGTTGCAGAGCTTGCAGCATTTAAGAGTAGATTTGACGGTAGAAAGTTGAACGACACTATCAAGTCTACAGATTTGGCAGAATGGCTACATATCCCGGGCGACAATGTGATTCTGTGCCAGATGGTCTACGAGTTTATTCGTGTTCTTAGCAACTTCCCGCTGATGAAGGATGCGTTTGAAGACGTTACTGGAGTTGGTTTGTTGAAGGCGATTCTTTTGACTGATCCTGTTAAATGCCACAAGTACGTAGGGATCAAAAACTATGACTATCTGAAGCTGTTGTTTATTGCGTTTGGCACAAGAAAGTCTGTAAAGGAGGAACTATCGTCAGCGTCATCGACATCTTTAGAAGAGGGCAGCGATTTAAAGAGGCTCATCCGCAATTACAACGGCATCGCCGTTGATGAGGTATTGCTAGATGGCAAATTGCTTCTACAGCTTCTGACGTGGTTGTTGTTCCTAACTTCCTATTGTCCGACGGGCAACTGTGAGTACCCTGACGAGACGGCCTACAATGAGTGGAATTCGTACAAACAGGCGGCAACATGTCTGCTAAGAGCAATGAACCCAGAGATCAATTCTGTCTCGGGCTTGCAAAGTGTCACTTTTGACCAATTTGCCAGTACAATCAAAGCTATCATGCCGAACATTTTCAGGCCCTTACAAAAGCTGATGGAGCACCTGTTATATCGAGGCGAAGATCTGGTTGCTTGCCCACTAGATGCTAGAAATCTGAGAATCAGAACGAAGCTGATGACAGTGCCTTTCTTGGCACAATTGTCCGTTTCTCTCCCTAACAAGCTGTCAGTTTCCAATCTACAGAAGCTTTACGTGGGTAGCGAGAGTGGGTTTTCGATGAGATCCTTGCAGGCAAGGGTATTCAAATGGATGGCTCCTACTTTGCTGCTTGTTAGTGGAAAAAGCATACTTGATGATGAAGAATTTAGCAAAAGTAATCCCAGGTACAGGAAATTTCTATCAGAATACCCAAAGTTGAAAGAGGGAAATCCAAATCCATTCAATTTGTCGAATAACAAAACTAAAGTTACTTTCGCCATATATGTTCCAGACCCGTGGAGAGTAACGAACAAAGAGTTCTTTGGAGGCCTAGGAACGACCATTGTACAACTCGCCCCTGTACAGGATGTTTTCAAAGCCGTTAAAGATGGTACAATGTACTTCAACACAATGGGTGGTGGGATTGGAGTTGGCGATAACCAACCACACATTAAGGCGAACTCAAAATCATATTCAGCGGGCAATGTGTCACTGACCATAGATAACACACTTGAATTTGCGGCCTTCCGCCATGCTGGCTATGGAGGCACATTCTGTCCCAGCTCCCGATTGACAGAAATTCACAAGGAAAACAAGCCATTCGAGGTCAGGTTTTTGATACAACATGTCGAAGTTTGGGGTTGTGGAGGTGAGAAAGAGCTGGAGGAACAGTATAAGAAGTGGCAATGGGAAGAAGCCGAGGCAAAAAGGCGCCAGCAGATTAATTTACGCAGTATAGGTGAAGATCGAGCTCTGCTTGAGATGGCTGGAATAATCGGGCATGCACAAAGTGGCGGCTCTATTTAATGTTGCATAAGTCTAATGACTATATTATATTATACATTAGCATCATTTATTTTTTTGATTTAGTCTTTTTGATTAGCTTCTTCTTGACATGCTTTTTAACTTTGGTTTGTCTTTTCTCTTTCTTGGACTCTTTAGCCTCTTGCTTCCGCTTCTTCTTTTCATCTTTATCCTCAAACTTTTTACCTTTTGGTTTCCTGTTAGCGTACTTATCATCTTCATCATCCTTATCTAAGCCATCGGTCTCATCGCCACTGGATGCTAATTCATCTTCACTGTCCTCGTCATCATCTGAATCAGTCTCGCTTTCAGATGCTTCACTGGCTTCATTGGAACCAGATACGTCTCTTACTGCGCTGAAATTGCGCTCGTTGTCATGGGCAATCAAACTTTTTAGTAAATCAAATTTACCATCCGTGAACCTATCGAAATCGCGTTCTTCCAGACCTTCTAGACTCCTGACCAGATGGAGGCTTCGAAATATTTCGTCTTCATCTGCATCCTTCGCAGAGCATTTGATCGGTAGGTTCTTAGAAACGTACTCACTTAGATCATGATAACTGCGGTAGTCACCGTCGAACTTATCCAGTCTTTCGGAGATCACAAACTGAAAAATGAGACGTTCTGGGAATATACCTATACCTAATTTCTCGAAATACGAGTTTATGTTTTTGATATCCATCCGCAGGAAATCCAAACTCATGGGATGTTCTGGTTCAACGCTCTGGGACACATCGATTATATACAACTTTCCCGCATGAACAATAGCGTTGTATTCTGATAGATCCGCATGAACTAATCGGCAAACTTGATAAAGTAACCTG
The DNA here is from genome assembly GCA_931305995.1 of Torulaspora indica. Classification (NCBI taxonomy): domain Eukaryota; kingdom Fungi; phylum Ascomycota; class Saccharomycetes; order Saccharomycetales; family Saccharomycetaceae; genus Torulaspora; species Torulaspora indica. Next base: position 15,862 of record CAKNUP010000014.1, on the reverse strand, counting down.
ATATAAGCCAGCATGATATAATAGTAGTGATATATCTCTGATCGGTCCACAAAAGCATAGTCTTTTAAGCGAGGTGATGCAAACCCGTCGCCTCGACTTAGAAACTCCATCACTAAGACATTATTTTTAACTTCAACGGGGTTGGGCGCTGGGATGACACCACTCTGGTGAATTCTTCTAAGATTCCTAAACTCCTTCTCAGCCCAAATCTTGATCATCTTCCTTGGGTTGTGTTGCGACCTAGAGTTCCGGAACCGGAACTCTCCATCGACATATCTTTCACGGTCCTTGAAGACAAGAATCGACGTCTTATATATCTTGATAGCCAGCTCTCGCTTCTCATGGCCTGCTTCGTTATCTCCACAGTTTCCAGTCTCTCCGTCTCCAGCAAATGCGTGGTACACGTTTGCTTCCTTCCCTGTGCTTAGACAACCATTAAAATCCGAAATCACACCTCTATTCATCAGAGATCTCAAAAATCTCATAGTCCTGGGATCCAAAACATTTTCCACCGTCGCTCTGTTGGCCTTATCCTTGCTCGTCTTCGCCCTGGTGAACGACAGTTCATCTGTGTTGATGTTATGGCTGTGTTTGTCTAAAAGCTGCATATCAGCATGTTGTCTACCCTCACCAGACACATTAAGCCTATCGAAATCGTCCTCCAGCGGCATGGCTACCTTGCTTGGTGTTCTTTAAGCTGTGTAGTCCCAGCTCATCGCTAGCCAAAACTTTTCACCATACTAAAGACAAGCACAACACACACAAAACAGAGATATCTAACGTATAAAGGCCGTCCCAGGAACTCTCACAATGAATCCCAAACGCTTCGGGCTCCCAAAGGTATGCTAAGCTTTTCCCGCCACTTTTGCCGTATCTTCCACCTACTGACAAGACCGCAGTCATTCTTCGGGTTTCTTCCCCTCTACCTGGGTGTTGAAATCGCTCTAGGCATCTCGATCCTGAACAAATGCAGCGGCGCTTACGGTATTCTAGCGCTGTTTACCGGCCATCCTTTGCATTTCTCCCAGTGGTTGCTCTACATCTGGTCGATCATAACGCTGATCATATGCGCTCAGGGTCTCTACCAGGTTCACAAGCCCAGCGTGCTGACGTTCTCGCACATCTTCGTCACCTTCGCGCTCGACACGCTCGTCACCTGTCTCTTCAGCGTATGGTTCACCGCAGAATGGTACGGCCTCGAGGGCAACAGCGACAGCATTGACAGCACTAAGAGTTCCTACAGCGACGCTCCAGTCGATTACTCAACCAAGATAGTCAACCAAGGTGCCAGCCAAGGTTTCGAGTACGGTGTTACGATTTTCATCACCGTGCTCTCTCTGGCGGCAAAACTATACTTTACTTTCCTCCTGGCCTCCTTCGTGCAAGAGCTACTACTTCATCCCAGATACATGCTCGATCAGGACGACGTGGAACAGGACTTGAAGAACAAGTCGTCGTGGAAACGGTGGTGGATCAAGTCCCAAAAAATCTGCTACAACATATCCAAGAGTCTACTAGTGTGAGCAAACCATCCAGTCCCAACAGCAGCTTCCCAGGCCTGGTATAGCTCTCTGGCTTCTGAATACATAGTCTTTACCTGCCTCGAGCTTAACTCCGTGAAAAATTCCTTATCTCCTGAAAAATTCCAAGCGATGAGCAATAGAAGAACTATGGCAGCTGGTAGCAAAGAGGTGTTGCGGCGCGAGGTAAGGTGGTTACGTTGCTGAAACTTGTCGGGATCCTCCGTGGTAGATTCGCAAAGCATGGTTGTTGCGTGCCCTTTCGGTTGCTGAGACGAAGAATGCGACTGCGCAATGCGAAGCAAAGCGAAGCAATGAGCGCCCGGCCCCTGAGTAAGGGACAAGACATTTGTTGCGAGAAGGTTATGTTAATTATTGGTTGCTTGAGCGATGGCGAGGAAGGATGGCAGTTATATAAGGCTCCAGAACTTGATAGTTCTAACTGGAGAGGTTGTTTGGTCGAAAGAATAGCAGCATACAAAGAAGATATTAACGGAAATCAGATTTGCAATGTCTACAGCAGTAAGCAAGAACACATCTACTGTCAAATTGAACACTGGATACACAATTCCGCAGGTAGGCTTGGGTACCTGGAGATCGAAGGAAAACGAGGGATACGAAGCAGTTCTAGCGGCTTTGAAGGCCGGTTATAGACATATTGACGATGCCGCGATCTACCTCAATGAGGAAGAAGTCGGCAGAGCAATTAAGGACTCCGGTGTCCCTCGTGAGGAGATTTTCGTCACGACAAAGCTCTGGAACACCCAGCAACGGACGCCTGAAGAAGCGCTAAATCAATCTCTGAAGAGACTAGGCGTGGACTACATCGACCTATACCTAATGCACTGGCCTGTTCCTTTCAGGACTGACTCCATAAAGGATGGCAACTATTTGACTACTCCCAAGAAGGCTGATGGCAAACCTGATGTTGACGAAGAGTGGAATTTTGTCAAGACTTGGGAATTGATGCAAGAACTTCCCAAGACCGGGAAGGTGAGAAGCGTCGGTGTTTCTAATTTTTCGATCAACAACCTCAAAGAACTGCTGTCATCTCCAGGTAACAAGTTAACTCCAGCGGTCAATCAAATCGAACTGCATCCACTGCTACCGGAGTTTGCCTTGGTTGATTTCTGCAAGGAGCACGGCATTGTCGTCGAAGCTTACTCGCCATTAGGTGGTCAAGACGCTCCAGTGTTGGACGACAACATTATTAATGAAATTGCCAAGGCTCATGGAACTGATGCAGGTCAAGTCATTGTTAGCTGGGGCGTCCAAAGAGGTATAGTTACTCTCCCCAAGTCAGTAACACCAAAGAGAATCGCTTCAAATATCCAAACCTTTAAATTATCTGATGAAGAATTTAGGTCCATTAACCAATTAACAAACAGCAAGAAACCAAAGAGAACTAATTTCCCCGATATGTCACCTTTTCCACTTTTTGAGTGAGCTAAGTAAAGTTTGAATATAGAATGGAAAATCTATCTTAAATAATATATGAATCATCTCATTCGTCTAAATTTAAACTTTGGCTCATCAGCGTCATTGTCGTCATCGTCGTCATCATCATCATTAGTATCTCCATCGTTGCCATTTTGTGTCCCACTAAAACGAGCAGGGCTTCTTGTGTCGCCTGTTTTCCGCTTTCTTGTGTGCATTAAGCCAGAATTTTGCCGTGACGGGAGCACATCTGCTGTTTCAGATTCTTCTCCTTGCAGGGTCTGCTCCCCTGGTATTGTGAGATGAGCATTCTCTAAATCGTCATCATCAACCACAAAGAGCTCCCGAGCCGGAGGAGTAGGTCCATTCGAATGAGGCGTGAAGCTTACTTGTTCAGCTGAATCATCTGAAGGCCGGTGGGCACTAGTCCCAGAAACTGATCTTTCTTTTTCAAGTGCTGGGAAATCGTCAATCCTGTTCCGCTGGTCTTTGGAGTATGGCTTCAGCGGTACATATTCTTTGATTAGCGAAAATGCGCTTCTGCGTATGAAATCTGATGACCCTTCTCGGTACTTATCACTGAGATGGTCTTTGTTATATTTTGGTTGAATTTTGAAGAAACTCTTGAAGTTCTTACGACCGTACCATGGCTTATCATGGTCTGCAACCTGCTCGCCGTTATTAACTTCCCGTTCCCTTATCAAATTTTTATTGGGTCGAATAATAGCCAAATTTCCTAACTGATTAATGGCATCCTCAGTCAGTTCATCTGTCGAGACTTGCATCAAAGTTGAATTTAACCGCCTTACTTCGCGATTTTTGACATCATTGATGACTTCCACCAAATTTTCGTTTGGAGTAGCCCCCCTGTGCGGATCCGTACCGCCTAAACTTGTGTCACGTAACGTCCTCTGTCTCTTAGGCTGTTTTCTCTTAACGGGTTCGTTATTCTGAATAGGGCGATTTTGCTCCGATGAAACCTTAAATTCTTCGATATTTCCATGGTCACCAGTTTCTTCATCAAAATTTTCTTTTGCAACAGGACTATTAGCGTTTGCACTAATGGGTTGTGTAGTTTCCCGTGCAGCTGAATGATGAATCCCATTCTCGTATGGTTTTTCGAAAGATGTTCGCTGTTCTTTGTTTTCCAGCGAAGAATTCGTTTCTAAGCTCACTTGTGACTCAGCGTTTGTAGGTTCATCCGTCTGGGATTGCGCTTTCTTTTCCAAAGGTTCAGAATGGGGGATTGGAGTGTCAGAAACGGCCTCGGACTTGAAAGAATCACCTCCCGCAAAAAACATCAAGCTGTCGAGAGGCTTAACAGATCGCCTATTCAGTCGTCTTTTCTTTGCTGGCTGTTTTTCGACGTCTTCATTTGCTTCCTCCGATGTCTGGCGAGCTTGCGATACCTTTCCCTGTTTGTTGCCTGAGCTTACCTCTGCGGCAGGTGAGCGTTCGGATGTCGGAGCTGCTGGCATACTCGGTACTCCTCCCAGCAATTTCGCAGTAGCGTTATCCTGAACTTTCCTGATAATATCATCCAAGGTGAAAGCAGTAATTCCCGCTTGTACCATATGTGCTTTAGATTCTGGTGACTGTATCACTACGAGATTCTGCGTGGAGTTTTCTAACTTCAACAAACGGAGCAATTCTTCTAAAGTTGTAACGCACACTAGTTCACCACATCCTCCAGTAATAGCCTTCCGCATATACTCAATCACCTGTTCATTTTGTTCAATCATAAAAAACTTCAAACCACTGAAATCTAGCTTCAGAATTTGGCCACTTGGTGCTGCTATCGTCTGCTCATTGCGGTCCAATTTATTCCAGGACTCATCGAAAGTAGCGTCTGAAGATGACAGTATATCGTTTACACTGCGTAAGAACTGTGCAGTCTTGAGCGGTATACCATAAGCAAGACCAAAAAGAGCCCGATGAGCGTCATTTTCGGTCACTACCACTGCAGTTGATCGTACATCTGTCTTGCCAACCTGCGCTTCGATCCCAAATTGGCCAAGTTCCTCCGTAAACCCAGAAAAGCTCTGTGGAATGTCCCAAATAGCATCTTGCCACGAAATTCCAACCTTTATGGGCTTGGTACCAAGCTCCATTACGATGCTTTTGTCTCTGAACAAAGATTCTTGAAAGACCATGTCCTCGCCAACTTTAAGGTATTTCCCACCTGCTGCTGTCAATTTGCCCTGATTGCTAAGTGTTATCCGTCCATTCTCCTTATCCCAAGTCAGGCTGACATGATTTCTCGATATACTTTTATCATTCTTTATATTGAGCAGACTCTTACTGGAGCGACCAATGGTATAGGTTTGCCCGCTCTTGAGACAGCATGATACGTTGCGGATAGTACCGTCATCTAAACCATACTTGTACCTCAGTATCCACATGCGCTATTCCGCCTTTTAATGTTCTACTCTGATGTGCAGAGTGTTTGTCATATCATTGCTCAATAAGCTTACTTTGAAGGCAATGCGCAAGACTAACCCTAATGAATAGTACGAGGAATCCCTCCAGGTAGAGATGGGAAGGGATGAACTTCAGTAGCGACAACTCGGTGGAATGTCGAGTTCTAAACTGGAGCTTTGACAGCGATGCCACTTGCTTAAGAATATATGATAACTAAAAGTATGAAAAAGTGACACCAAACGATATGCCTGGCTTCGAAATATCCTGTAGACGGGAAGTCAGTGGGAGCGCATACGTGAAATCCACGTCCGCCTGAGGGGTCTTGTACACCAACGATACACCAGTGGCGGCCGCACATGAGTTTCTGGCGGAACGCAGATCGTTAAAGGTATTACCTAGATTCATGAAAAATTGAAGCCTTAACGGAGAATCTAATGGTGTCTTGATCAACTTTTGCGAGGATGTCAAGCAAAGTTTGTAGTAAAAATTGCTGCCCCTCAATCCCACGCTATTGGACTGGAAACCTTTCAGAGAGTCTAATCCCCCTAGATACCACTGATCCAGCGGATGGATGCCGTCTTGTTCACTTGCAAATGGGATAAGAGCACCCAGTTGTATATCTAGAGAGTTTGTAAGCTTATTCTGCCAGTGCGAGGTGTGATGTTGCCAGCTAAAGTGTAACTTGCTGAAATTTCTTTCCGTTGGTAAGCTTTGATGCAAGGCATTCAATTGAGAAATGACATACTCATTGTGAATCAGCAACTCGTAACCTGATATAGGGAATGTACCGAAGTACTTTCGGGTATCATTGTGGAATTTCATGTCGACTGCGATCTTGTTGAAATTTCCAGAATGTTTTGTGAAGGTCTCAGAAGCTTTGTCTTCCAAACCGCTTATGCACCTATTTGATGATGAAATACCTGCGTAGAGAGTGGGTACAGCGGTCACTCGCTCCATAATCCAACGTTTTTGCAAACCTGCGCTTAATGAATATTGATATAGGTCATGGCCATCTTCGGGGTTCAAATATGGTTTCGATCTCATATCCATTTTGACAGCATCCAGATTAAGATTGGCTCTCACCGAAGGATTCTTGGTCAGTGGCACAGAAAGTAGACCCTTCAAGAATTTACCTTCCCATTTGGAAGTCTCTGGGTCGTAATTCAAGCCCATATGGATGTACTCTGAATCCCCGCGGCCAAATAAATTCATGCATGAGCGGGTGACGGCCATTGATGCCCTGTCGTCGAATAGAGACGTAGTGCCAGCGGTGCTGTTGTATACAGCGTATGGTGTTAAAAGGATCTTAGCATGCGTAGCGAGAGGCAACTCGATACCAAGTTCTCTGGGAACTCTTTCACGTAGATAGTCCTGCGACGTGATATCGGGATCGCTTTCCAAGGTTATCTTGACATCTTGGTATAGACCTGTGCACAACAATTTTCTTCTAATATCTCCAAAAGTGTACAAGCTTGATCCGACATTTTGCAATGGTTGCGTTAGCGCTTGATCAAGAATTGCCTTGTAAGAGGAATTCGATAAGGGACTGTTGACGTTGTCGCCATCGATCGAAATTTTCGAAATGTACAATGGTTTTGTCCCTGAGCCTTCCAAGCTACTCTCTTCTAGCTTTTTCGCCAGCTTCTGATCTAGCATATGCTCCAAGTCTGATATCTGATCTCACTGGAGCTCTACTTGGAGATATGTTGAGCTAGGAAGCATCGCGGTGGAGTTTTTCAGACTCCCTTGCGGCGAGCGCTAAGGGAAAAACACATGATGATTGGTTGACAGCGACCATCGAAACTAGTAAGAATATCTTCACGAATGTCTGTATGATTCGGTGGTACACCATTCTGGTATTGGATCTTGTCAATTGCAGAACCTGTAGCTTTCATCATGTTTAGATCGCCGTGAAGGGCAGAAATTTCAGCCAACCGCTCTAAACAGCAATCATAGATTCGTCTCAACGGCCGTTGACACGTTCAGTTGAGCAAGTCTCTGCTAAACTCCTCGTCTTATCTCTCGCTGGCACTCCGCTGTATCTGGCTGTCCCCTTCGGCTCGGACAAATGTTGAAGCAAAAATTTCCAGTACCTGGGAGTTGCAAATCTTTGAAATAAAGCCAACCAAGGCCACTCAACTGCTCGTACCTGTCCAATCGGATCAGAAGGCAGACTTTACACTCAACTTGAGGACTTTCAGGTAGTCTCCGCAAGTTATTGCCGTTCAATTTGCACTTTCCGTAGTCATTTCTCACTAGGTCAGGGAGACACCACCGTACTGCATCAGACCCAAGAGCATGCAAATTAGCTCACTATCGAAATACATCCCAAGAGGCTCTGTATGGCTTTGTCCTTTCATCCTGATAGGTTCAGATCTGTTCGCAAACTCAAACCATGAAAGCCGAAAGGGCTTGACAAGCAAGTTAGTGGCCTCCAACCACCGTCTCAAAGGTGACAGACACTGAAAGGCGCCAAAGCTTACCATCGCTTCCGCGACTGTCTGACGATTTAACGACTTATGACAATCTTTCCAGCTCCGAATATCATTCACAAAGAGGCTTCCCATGATTTCATGATCCCGCCACTCGTTTAGGCTTCCCATACTCACTGACTCTATGATTTGCCGCCACTCGCAGCACTGTACTATAGATAAGCGCTTCCCAGTTAGTATTCCGTACACGCCTAATCAATCTCCCGCTACATACACCGCTTCCAGCAGCCTCACACGCCATTGACACTGCTATAAAGTGAACTAAAAGTTGTATGTTTTGTGGCAGATGACACAAAAAATAGCCGCCCAGCTCCCTCGTTACCCGGATCTCGCGAGCCATCGTAAATCACTTCCCAAAAGGGTAATGAAGAAGCTTGGCCATTGTTGACATAATATACAGATGAGCTGGAAGAATGCCATGTATTGAAAGAATGCTGTGGGAATGCGTGGTTCGTTGTTGATGGTGCTGGAGATGACAATTAATTGAGACAGCTGAGTACTGGCTTGGTGAGAAGTCATCCCGACATTTCAGACGGGATTGAGGAGGGATGTCGCTCTCAGAGGCTGACAATACGGAGACGTCTTCGACGTCGTTTGGGGACAGTGACGAGAGCCAAGAGATACGTGGTATCCTGCAATCGTATTTTTTAGAGAACTTTGGTGGAGTGCAAGATGTGCCAGCGCGAATACCGGAGCCGGCAGCTGGGAGAGACGAACGACGAGCGTCCGGGAAAGCTTCCCTGAGTACCGTTTCGACGGCGATCTTGCTGGCGCCAAGTAGCAGCTCAGCAGACAACGACTACGTTACAGCGAACGAAATGGAGCTGCGTACTTCCCTCGACGAGGGTCGCGAGTACAAGCTGCCAAGAAAAGTGTCGCAGCCGGTTTTGGAGCCAGAAGTCGCTGCACGCTTCAAACCAGCTCGCAGTCCGTCTCTACTAAGCAATATCCTTAGGCCGTCCCCTCTAGATACGACGGCCAGGACGATCCCCGCGCTCAGAGCGGTCTCTGGCAGCCACCAACCGCAACAGCACACCTGGGAGGCCAGGCGACAGTCGGTTGCGTCCGTGGTTAAGCTGCAAAGCGCCGTTTTGCCCCCTCGAGAGCGCGCCAGAATAGCCAGACTAACCGACTCCCAGATGGATCTGACAGTAAGCACTCTACAGGAATATCAGAAAGACGTGGAAGCCACGGCTGGCCGTGGCACCGATACCCAGAGCATCCCGGTACAACACATCGACTCCTCGTCGATACAGTCGTTCGACTCACAAGACTACAAGTTTACTGATATTTACAGCATTGCAAGGATCACAGCACTGATCGCCTTCTGTTTGGTAGTGCCGCCTCTATTCTTCATGATCGCATCTGGTGAGCGAGGCGGTGGAGTGTCCAACTATCGCCTGATGAGACTGATCATGAACTCCAAACATCGGATCGGCGTGATGAAGGGATTCGTCTGGGACGTCGATGTCGGCTGGTTTCGATACCTGTGCTTATCGCTCGGGGTCTTCGAAACCTTGGGCATCTTAGCTTGTATAGGCTGTGGTATTGGCATTGGCAGACGCCGCGAAAGGTAAATAGAGCTAGCTAAGTAGTCAAACAGCTTGCAAGCGGCCATCAGAGGTGGTTCTGTATGCGAACGGTTGAGTTTGCGTGTCAGTACTCGGACCAGGTGCGGAAGAAGCACAAGGCGTGGCACGATGGGAAGCTGAAGCTGGTAGAGTCCGCTAAACGGCTTATGCTGTATGGCGAAGACGATAAAAAACTGCTGAGCAGCACTATAATGACCAGTGAGAGGGAGTTGCAGAGAATCCTGGATCCAGGAGAGTTTGGCGCAACGGAACACCATATTTTTGGTAGGTATATGGTTATTATCTGTGAGAGAATAGGTGAGCAAGAGGAACCGACAACGGCTACCGACCCGCCGAAAACGGTGAAACGACCGTTACCACCCCGAACAGTATTGAAATCTACAATTGCGGGTCGTGGAGATCCGCTGGCATTGAAGATGCCGCCGGTAACGGCTGAACGACCGTTGGTCAAGTTACCGTCCAGAACGGTATTGAAATCTACAGGTCATGGAGACCCCCTGGCATTAAAGATGAATAGGCCCTTTAAACCACCTAGAACCACCACACAGACCAACAGACCGTCGGTCAGACCCTCGCTACGACGAGTGGTGAAGGCAGAGCCACAACCGACAAAGGCGAGGGCACGTATACGGCGGGTGAAGCATCAACCAATAATGCTATAGTATCGTTAGCGTACACAGATTACACAAAGTACATATAGGTAGCTTAGGCGACGACCTTCTTTTCGATCAAGTCGAACAAGGTGACGATGTCGGCAGAGAACTTTCTGATACCATCAGCCAACTTCTCAGTAGCCATTTCATCTTGGTTCAATTCGTATCTGAAGGAGGACTCGTTGTTGATGAACGACACCTTGTCCTCGCCCTGTTCCTTGGCGGATTCTGGGTCCAAGACCTTTGGAACAGCCTCGGTGCTGTTGTACAACTCGTCCAATAGGTTTGGAGAGATGGTTAAAAAGTCGACACCGGCCAAGGCTCTAATTTCAGCAGTGTTTCTGAAAGAAGCACCCATGACGATGGTCTTGTAACCGTGCTTCTTGTAGTAGTTGTAGATTCTTCTCACAGACTTGACACCTGGGTCCTCTTCGCCAGAGTAGGTCTTACCGGTCTTGGCTTTGAAGAAATCCATGATTCTACCGACGAATGGAGAGATCAAGGTAACGTTAGCCTCAGCGGCGGCAACGGCCTGTGGGAAAGAGAACAACAAAGTCAAGTTAACATGAATGCCGTGTTCCTTTTCCAGTTCCTGAGCCGCTTGAATACCTTCCCAAGTAGAGGCAATCTTGATCAACACTCTTTCCTTGTCAATACCAATAGACTTGTAAAGCTCAATGATGTGCAAGGCCTTTTTCACGGTAGCGTCCTTGTCGAACGACAATCTGGCGTCCACCTCGGTAGACACTCTACCTGGAACGATCTTCAAGATCTCCTTACCAAACTCAACCAACAGTCTGTCAACGGCGTTTTCGACCTTCTCCTCGGTGGTCTTGCCGTGCTCCTTACCGTACGCAACAGCGACATCGATCAACTTGGCGTAGCCCTCCTTCTTGGCGGCAGCCAAGATCAAAGAAGGGTTGGTGGTAGAATCCTGAGGAGTAAACTTGGCAATAGATTCAAAATCACCAGTGTCGGCAACCACAACGGTACCACTAGCCTTCAATTGGTCCAAAGAGGACAACTTTTGTTTCTTTTGAGCAGGTTGAGCCATCTTGATCAGCACCAGTCCTTATTAACTTCTATAAGCAGACAAACACAGTGGATTCAGCGATATACAAGATCAACCACCTGGATTACTGGAAACCCCCGTGGTTTATATACTTTCTCGCCAAACGGGCGCGACTGGCCGCCATCCCTGCCTGTCTGGTTCCTGCTTACCAAGGTTAGTCGGCGACTACGTAATATCATCGTGCACGTAGAGGGCCGGGTGACACCGAATTTCAAAAACCCATACCCCAGCTCCCTCCGGATTTCCATCGGGTTCCACGAGGTTCCACGAGCTGCGGCCGGGTAAGAGACCAGAGCTCGGCGGTTATGGATACCATAGACTTGCAGTCTTTGGCAAGCATTGGCAGATTAATCGAACACTGACTGTGTAGGATTGGCTTTAAATCCTTGGTCCTTGTCTGATGTTTTTGCTTGTGGTCTGTTTTATACTCTATCGTAAGAGTACATCTGCCAACTAAACATTAACATCTACACCTTGTATAAAAACAAAACACTGTAGATCATGAGCGAGCGTTGCCTTCCTTGTCATGGATATTGAAGCGTATACGTTCAATCTTGTTAGAGTAGCGGCGCTTCGCTGTTTGGAACAGGCCGAACACACATGTAAGCCGATCTTATATACGCGTACTCTGCGAGGCTGACAATTGGAGTACAAGCACTAGTCCTATATCCTGGCGGATCTTGTTTAAAGCCTTTCGCTCTTGGGTCAAGTCAAAGCTTCAGGTTTTTATTTCGCCTAACTTCTGTTTCCTGAGACTTGGTGATATGGTATTCTCGTTGAACGACCTAGATATGAAAAAGAGACTAAGAAGCTTCATTATCGGGACAATCTCAGTGTACCTCACGTTCAGAGCCAGCAGTAAACAGTTCAACAGCGTTATCCCGAAAGCCCGATTTCTGGGGTATTTGATTGCACACTCGAATTTCGGCGTAGGAGCAGTCGTTTGAGCCACTTTTTAGTTTTGAGAGGGCTTTGTAGGTCTTTAATGTGAATATTCGCAGACCTTTCGAGTCGAGGCATCTGGATCTCCTCCATGGGCTTCCGCAGATGTCGGCGAACAAACGATTCGGCTATAGTCGGAGTCGCTGGCGCCAAGGCCCGTATCCCGCCTTTCCAACTGGCGCCAGCGTAATCTGGCGCTATAGGTTCTCTTTCAGAAATTGATGGTTCGAAATCACATTATGATGGTTTTGGCAACCCATATATTCAGGTAGTTTTTCGTGAGCGTAAACTCTGCAAATACATGGACGCACCAGAGTAATCAGCCCAAGAATAGGTTCGGCGATACCAACCATCACAATTCAGGGCAATAACCGACTAGAACAGGCGAAATGTCTCATATCCACCAAATAAGTACTGTCTCCTTATTACCGGCAATATGTGTATCGGCCCGAGCTGACCGGCAGCCAGGACACCTAGGGTCCTCAGAATGTGAGTCCTGCCATCGAATGCTCCTCTCACGATCTCGTTATGGGTAAAATCGCAGCCAATAGACTCGTACCTGTCTGCTACCATGGCGACAGTTTGATCTCTACGCTTCCACCGGGTAACAGCCGGCACATCAAGCGTCACGACGCAAATTCGCGTCGCTTCCGATTTACCTGCAGATTAAAATTATTACCAGGTATATGCGTACATGCGTATTTGCGTTCGCATGCCAACCGTGCGGTCGACTGCGAGTGAGGCATGAGGCCTCGAATTGGCTTTTATTGGATAGCAATGAAGTTTATAAGCGATTTGCATTATCGAAATGCAGCGGGGTGATCCCCGAATTATCTGTTAGCAATCACGGTCTTTGTTACTGCTGTGGGGTTGTCGTTTTCCTATTATTACAATTTGTCTTTCTGCTCCGCATCCGGCTCTTGACGAATGCGTGCCGGTCAGTCTCTTTATCATAAGGGCACTCCGCGAGTATCTGGAACAGCCTCTTGTTGAACCTCGAGCCCAATTTCTCGTGTACGATCGAGATGTGTCTGTTGTACGCGTCGCGGCGATGGAACACCTTATCACAGTACTGATGGGGACACTTGAGCGCCGGATACGTCTCGTCGTTCAAATTCAACGTCTGTTTCAGATCCTCAGGCAACTCGTGCTTGTGCTGTATCGCGCAGTGTCTTCTCAGGTCCGGTCTGCGGGGCAACCCGAGAATCTTCCAGGGACACAGCGCAAAGGGACACTTGAACTCTCGCTTGATCTCGAACTCGTCCATGTGCGCCGCGTAGTCGAAAATGTTTGAAAAAGTCTGTGGACAATGCGTACACCTGTAGTACCCGCGCTTGTGCTTGTTAGCGATCACCTGCATCAGCGGCTGGTCCATCTGCAGCTGCTCCACGAGCGACGCCCCCGGCGTAGGCAGCGAGCGGCCCGCCCGCTCGTCCTCGTCCTCCTCCTCGTCCCGAGCCAGCGGGAACCGCGGAGACGACAGCTCGAGCTCCCCGGTCCACTCTCCCGGCAGCTCCAGCAGCCCGTCCGGATCGCCCATCTCCAGCTGCGCTTCCAGCAGATCCAGCTGCGCGTCCGCGCCGCCCGCCTCGCCCCGCGCGCTAAACGTGTAGTCCCGCGCCGAGAAAAACCCGTCGGCGGAGCCGACGGGTCTCGCCCTGTGAGAACCCTCCAGGATCTCCTGCAGCTGCCGCAACGCGCTCGACGCGTCCTGGAACTTCAACGCCTCTTGCAAAGACGGAGCAGGACTCGCTCCCATCACGTATATATGTTCGATGTAGTCATCAGCAAGCGACTGAGGCATCATTACACAATATTAACTTTCGCCAGCGAAACGCAACTTCTCAGCAACTCACTCTATTGGCTCGGCCAGTTAAAAAAAGCCGTCTGTCGCAACCGATCGCAACGATCTGTGCAAAATCTCTTATATAGAAATCTGAAACAAGGGATCTTCACGATCTCCACTACGGCTTCCAGCCCAAGTCCCTGAGTCCCGTCCCGCTCACACGTTGAAAATCGGTGTACCATAGGAGCCCATCGGGAACTCGGTGTTCAGGTAATAATGATGCTGCCATGCGAGCGAAAAAATACCGCTTTTGGAAATAAGACCAGATAGCAACTATGCGGTTGCAGTACGGAGAAGCGCATGCACATCGGCGCAGCGAGATCTCTCCGCAGGGCCCCCGACGCGGCGCGCATTCTCCGCACGCAGCTGCACTGCAGGCCCGCGGGGCCCCGCAGCCCTAGGTGTCTGGGTCCAACGGAGCAGCCTCAGGTAACTCCTCACGGAGCGGTCTCGCCGGGAGAGACACTATCACCAGGCACCCAGTTCACAGGGGTCAGTACGTTATGGTTGTCGAAACACGGCTCGCGCGGACTCTCCGAGTTCCGGAGAGACAATAGAGCCAATAGAGCCACCTTCACCAACAGGTCAGGTCCCATTTAACATGGTAGTGCCCTACTTGTCTCAGAGGAGGGAGACAACGGTCGGTTTTACATTAATGTAGACAAGTCTTTGACTGAAGTTAAGGAGTTTAAAGTAGCTGTTTCAGAGGGGGGTACAAAATTTGACATATCTGATGGGAATGGCTTCCAGAGTGGATCGGCACTTGTACAGTGCAAGACTAGATGGAAACCGCTACCAGTTTCGTACAATGGACGAAGACTATGCAGATGAGGATGAATCTTGTGCAGATGCTAGCTTCTGGTACATTGATCCCAACCACAAATGCAATCACACCGCCGGTGATCCAGTCCCGGATCGCGAATGCGATAATCATCGAAATGATCAGCACCAGGATCATCGCGTTACCTTGAGTTTGGCCAACTTCAAATTTTTCACATGTCAAAGAACCACAAGCGACGCACCGGAGATGGCTATTCAGCGAGATCTCTCAGCAGGCTCCCCGAAGAGGTGCGCATTCTCCGCAAGCACAATGCAGCGCAGCTTCGCGCGACTCCGTGCAGGCCCGGCCGCTAGATGTCTGGATCCAGAGGCGTCAGTCTGAGATAACTCCTCACGCACCTGTGGGCCGGGAACACGGTGCGTGCCAGCTCTGGTGAGAGCGCCGGAGAGATAATTACATCGTCTCCGGGTACCCAGTTGACAGGGGTCAGCACGTTTCTGTCGTGCTTGTCGCAACATTGCAGGGAATCGAGGCAACGGAGAATCTCTGCAGTGTTGCGCCCTGTAGACAATGGGTACGCCTGCATCAGACGCACTTCCTTTTTGTCATCTATCACGTAGACGGAGCGAATCGGGCATGGTCTCCCCTGAGCGTCGAAGTTGCGCAGGTCGATCATCCCGTAAAGGGTTGAGATACGCCTGTCCTCATCGCAGACGATCGGGAACTGGACGTTAAAGCCGGTCACCTGGTGTATGTCTTTGATCCAGCGGATGTGGGTGTCGCGAGAGTTGGTGGAGAGGCCGAGCAGCTTGCAGTTGCGCTGCGCGAACTCGTCGTGGAGCGCGGCGAAGGCGCCGATCTCGGTGGTGCAGACGGGCGTGAAGTCGCCCGGGTGCGAGAAAAAGAGACACCAGGAGTCGCCGACGTAGTCGTAGAAATCGATGGTGCCCTGGGAGGAGGCGGCGGTGAAGTTGGGGGCGCGGGAGCCCAGGTACACCTGCGGTCTGATCGGAGTGGTCATTGGTGTTGCGGATGAGTGGTGGGCACAAGGTTGCGTTTCGCGCTATTCTTATCCAATGGCGCGGGGGGGGGGGGGGGGGGGGGGG